>CAUYSK010118461.1:0-49739 GCA_963575035.1 Avahi laniger
TATTATAAAAGGGTGCTAAATTTTGTCAAATGCTTTTTCTGTGTCTATCAAGAGGATTATATGGCCTTTGTTTTTGCTTCCTTACAATCTACATTCAGAATTCTTAATCCGTCATTTCGATCTTGTCAGTTAGGTTGGTATTCATTGGTAAGGAGTTATTGTTTTCTTTTGGGGGTTCTGTTTTGTTCTGATTTTTTCATATTTCCGAAGTTCTTTTGCTGATTCCTTCTCATTTGGCCTAACAGTCAAGATCTGGGGGTTCTAGGCCTGGCTTGTGGGCCTGTCTCCAGGTACCGAAAGATCGATCCCTGACCATTCTGATCTGAGTTGACTATGGGGTGTTCCAGTAGTTTTGATGAACCTTTCGGGTTACCTCTGGCTTGCTATCTTCACCTTTTCCCAACAGTGTGAAATGAGTTAGGTCCCCCAGCTTAATCTCTGATGTTGTGGGTGGTATTTGTGAGCATGAATCAGCTGCTCTCTATTTGCTTACATTAAAAGGTGATATGATTAGCTTAGAGTTGTTCCCCCTTTCATTGGTTGATATTTGTATGGAAAAGCCAATGTTGAGATGTTCTTTTGTGCCTATAGTGAGCTCTGGTGACCTAGGTGGGGCACACAAATGTCCCAAGCTTTAGGAGGGACATGGTAGCTTCAACGGGGTTACTTACTCTCTACTTTCACTGAAATAGGGGGAGGAGCAAGAGAGATCATGGCTGGATTGCGAGAGCCTTAAAGACTTTGAAAAGCTTCAGTGGGCCTCAGAGCTTGCTTTTCTGGCCACAAGGTGGGGGGGGGGCACCTGTGGTATGGGGTTCAGGGCAAGCTCTTCAAACCAGGAAGGTTGTTTCTGAAAGGAGTGGTCTAATCACTTGAAAACTAAGGTCCAGCCGGGCTCTTCAGCTCTTGTCTACCTGCACAGTTTCTCTGCAGGGAGTGGTGAGTGGCCTCTCTAATTGCCACTCCCTGGAATCCCACAGAACACTCCCATCAGATCAGTCCAGCTGAGTTCCTTCACTGCCCGTGACTAGCCCTCCTGTGTCCCCCAAATCTGTGTATCTGACCCACTAGTGTGCATCCCCATGAAATGCTGCCATGTAGGGGGTTCCACAGTTGTTCACCCCTGTTCCACCACAAGACCCCAAAGGATAATAGTAGGTCTCTCTATTCACAGGAGCCTCAGCCAGAGGCATACTCCCATCAGAGAGAAGTGGCCACTGGTGAATTTCTTGGCTCAGGCTACACGCCCTATTGTAATGAGTATGGTAAGGGGCTGCTGCTCCTGTTTAGGTAGCACATCCAAAGCATTTGGTTGCCATGGGAACTAGGGGCTAAGCTATTTCTCTCTGAGTGCTGCACACCTATCTAGTATGGCAGTTGTTCAGAGGGGGTGGGAGGTAGGCGAGCTCACAGATCCCCATTCCTCAGTACCCCTCCAACCTCTCCCATTGGAAATATTCAGGAGGGCTTCCTTGCCACCTGAGTTCAGGACCACGTCCTCTACCCTGTGTCTTCTCGCACCTCTCTCACGTTCAGGGGCACTGGGACCAATCTATCTAGGCTGCCAGCATGTGATCCAGTGAAATGCCAGCAGGCAGGAAGTTCCTGAACTGTGGCATCCCCACTCTCCATGGTGAGTTCAGCAGGAAGCATGCACTCCCTGTAGAGAAGCAGCCATTCTTGAGCTTTTTGATTCAGAGTACTCTCATGGTTGCAATGGGTAGGGGAGGGACTGTGGCTACTAGTCCGCCCAACCTCGAATTACTTTCTCTGATCCTGTGAGTTGGTGGTGGGGTGTGCTGAGGATAAAGTGTCCAGGTGTAGGAAAACTGGCACTCTGATCTCTCATGGCACTCTCCAAACACCTGGGGCTTGCTGGTTCACCCCACTATTCTAATTAGCTGCCATGCCTGGCCTCATGGAGGGTGGAAGCATCTTTAATATACTTTGTGTCCCACTTTTCACAGAGGGCACTTGGGTGGGGGAGGTGAAATCTCCCATACCCTTTCACTGGCCTCTAAGCCTCTGGGTTTGATCTCCACGGTTATCTTCTCCTCTCTGTCTTCTTCTTTCTCAGCTTCACAGTTTTTCTCCGTGGGGTCCCCAGATATCTCTGTTGTTTCTCTCTGTGAACTACACCAGAGCTACCACTCTTCTCCACTCTCCTCAGTCCAATATTCTCTTTTCCTTTCTTATCTTCCCTCCCTTCCTCTCTCCCTCTCATCCTTCCTTTCTTTTTGCCTGCCTTCCTTCCTTCCTTCCTTCTTTCCTTCCTTTTTTCTTCACTGCTTTATTCACATGTCAAAGTACTCATTTAAAACAAGCTCTTTCACATGGGCTCTGGAATGGGGCAGCCAAGGTTTGAATCCTGGCACCAACTTTATTAATTTTGTGACCCTGCATAAGTTACTTAACCTCTCTAAGCCTCAAGTTCCCCTCTAGCAAAGTTAGGTAATAGTAGTATGTATCTCCAAGAATTGTTTTAATAACTAATAAAATAATGCAATTCCCCTTGCACAGTGTGTGGCATAAAGGGCACAGAAAATGTTAGCCATTATAGCTATTACTTGTATTATGAAATAATTTTCTTATTTCTTCTCCTCATCCTCTTTCTTCTGTCACCACTACCTCCGCTACCACTTGCCAGTGGTCTACCAAATGCTGAATCTACACTGACAGAAAGACAAGTAAAGAAAATTATTCTCTCTGTTCTTATGCAATGCACATTCTGTGCATAAACATACAATGTAAAAAAAATAAAAAATTTAAAATATTGTTATTATTTCTGATAACTGGTTAAAGGAAATCATTTGGGGGGATGAATGAGAGTAATTGGAGGGAACCAATTTATTGTGTTTGGGAAGCCTTTTGTGCCTTTTCTGGATGTGATATTTAATACAAGACCTGAATAGAAACCACACATGTAAAAATAGAAGAGCCCAAATGTGTGAAGTAGTGCAAGGAAATTTTGGGAGTGGAATGAGAGAGAGAGAGATGAATGTAAGGTCTCACTGTGCAGTCTTCCTAGGTGAAGAAGAAAGTTGGATTTCATTTGAAGCATTTTCCCTTATTCTTGAAAGGATTGTGTGTCTGTTGTTGATATTATAGAATTTGCTCTTCTTTCTTATAGTCTTGAAGCCTATTGAAGTGTTTATAGGGTCTTCTGTTGTACTGAACATGTACCAAATGCGATACCTGCCATAAGAAAAGAAAGATAAATACACCAAACATCAAATAAACAATATTGAAATCTTCAAATTATGCATCAGTTAAGATTTTAATTTACTAAAGCTGTTTTCTTAATTCTGTAGGCTTTGTTCACAGATGGCAATATTTAAATCATGGAGTTAACATAAAGTGATAAAAGAAAAAGATCTTGGTGTGTGATGTACCCAGTAAACCAGAACTGTGCAAACTCTCCAATTAAATTTGACAACTTCTTAAAACATTTAATCCCACAGATGCAATATGACAATCCCAAAGTGGGAATAGTACATGAAATATCACATCCTGCTCATTCACTTCGCTGTTCTTTCTTAAGGCTGCACAGTCAGAATTGCATTTAAGGAGTAGACAGTGAAAAATTCTGTTACTGTTCAGACACCAGATGCAAAACCTTGTCCTTGTCACTTAGAGGATGCAAATGAAAATCTTTGGATCTTAAGCATTTCCAACTGGACTGTTTTTATTTCTTCTTGTCATTTTCTTGTTCATGTTAAAATGTTGCAGCAGTAAGTTCCAATGTCCTTGTAAATGATTTAACAAATTATTTTTTTTTCTGGAAATACTGCTTAAAATGAAATGAAAACACATGATTGTGCTTTGCTGTTACTGGACAATCATGTCTGTGTTTTCAAAGCTCTTTAATTTAGCCCTAGGGTTTATATTAAACTTTCCGATAGCAGTGGTTTTATATTCTCTTCAGGTAGACATGTTGTTCAGTGCTGTGATTAATTGGGTAAGCCTGATTCCTTATATTTAGAGCCCACTTGTAAGTGGAAGTGAGAAATGAATTGTGCCAAGAGCCTTCAGTTCTATTTTTATTAATAGAGTAAATTGCATAGATCATGAAAACAATCTTCTAATTTATAAGAGTCAATCTAATATCTTGTTAAACAAGAGTTATTATTATTGAGCTTAAACTACTGAAGTGTGTTATACCAAAGGGCCACTTCCCACACTGAAAAAAACTGCTGTGAACACTAGCATGCTAACCGCATGCTAATGGGCTCTCGGCAGTCTGATAAGTTATTGATTATCTCAGCTGGCATAATTCGTATAAGGAAGAGACAGTGTAGTTAACTGGAATGGAAGTCCTTACTTTTTGCAACTTGAAACAGACTCACATGCTCATCAGTCACTTTAGTCAGGGCCATGGTAACAGACAGAGGCTTTGTCCACAGGTGGATGGGTCCTTTCAAAAAGGAGCAATGCTGAGCACCATTAAGCTCTGGCCCAGAAAATTCCAACTTCTATTGTGCCATTAATCTAAACAGTAGCTGAAATGCCAAATGGAGAAGCAGTTCAAAGCCACTTGCTATTGTTCTTATGCTAATGTGAATGATAAAATTATACTGAATTTTCTATTTTGCTCATTTTTACCAAGACAGAACTGAAATGGAAAAGGATAAAGAATATATGTGATTATAAAAGGCTATGTTAAAAGAAAAAGCATTCACATGGTAACAGCCAGCCATATTATCGTAAAGCATTTATATAGAAAAGATTTTTCCATTGTGAATAATATTTAAACACATGCAAAAAATAATTTTATAGAAGATTTTCCCCACACAAAGTTGTGATCAGTGTGGTTTGTTATGTTCACTGAAAATTGGAACCCTTGAAATCTACACTTCAGCTGACACCTTTCTCCTCATATTACTGCTTTTTATAATGGGAAGAGAAATGCATGTTGAAAATTGTAAAGAGGCAATAAAATAGCTTTTAAATAAAGAAATATGTTATTGTGAAGTAATGTAGGCATTGTAAATCGGCAAGATTTCATGACACATTGCTATGTCTATTCATTTGTGGAGATGTTTGAAATTGCTCAAAAGGGCTTAGTTTCATATTTTGGGGGAATGGTGAAGTTCAGTGTGACAGTTTGCTAAAAGAGTTATAGTAAGAGGTAAAAAATGTTCTCTTGGTGGATAACTCACCTTTTAATAGTTTTTTTCAGACACATTTAAATCACATATATTTTGCTAAATAGAGTATGAAATTTCAGTTGTAGCCACTTATGATGTCAAGGTGAACCTATTCTCACCTGGCATTACTCATTAATATCAGCCTAGAGAGGCTTGCTCAATTGTTTTGATCAGAAACTTTTGTTTCTTTTATCTGCATAACTATAATAAGAGCCACAAAAATTCTCATGGAATACGTAAATTGTTAAAGTGGCAGCATGTCTGAAATAATGAGCCACTTAAAGTGATATAGTACAGTGGTTACACATTTGGGGTTGGCAGTCAGAATGCCTGTGCTTTAATACTAGCAGTGTGGCCTTGGGCAAGGAAATTCAACTGTATAACTCTCAGTTTGTTCAGCAGTAAAAGGGGGATAATTAAAGTACCTATGTGATATCAGCGGTTTTAAGAATTAAAGGAGGTAATACATGTAAAGTGCTTAGCAAGGCATTTAGCATGGATTAAACACACAATTATATTAGTATTATTTAGTTCAACTTTCCTGACTTAACAGTACTTAAGACAAAATACTTGTACTTAATCACAAGTAACCATATGGATAAAATCACATAATTAATAGCAATGTCAGGATCAGAAACAAGTCACCTTGAACTAGGTTGTATTTTACTCTGTGTTACCTACCAAATGTGAGATCAAGGTATTCTGACTTATGTGAGTATATTGTGAAACTGCATTATATCTAAATATTTATTTGATTATATGTTATATTTATGAAATATGACCATATATATTCAGTTATCTGTGGCTGGCTAGGACAGTCTATATACCATTAGTTCTTCTGTAACCTTGATATAGGTCCTTATTAACAATGTTCTTTCTCCTGACCACAGGCTTCACTCTTAATTCAGCCTTTCACTGGTTGATAAAGAATACAGTATAGTATCTCTATTCACAATTCTATTCCTAATAAGGGGAACATTCATTCCCTCCACGTTCCCCAACTAGGTAGTAGTGTCGTGCTCATATGCCAATATCTCATTTTTTGCTAATAAAACTATCAATTCTGTTTATAATGCTTTGCTCCAAAGACTTCAGCACAGGATGTGAATTTTTGTTATCATACCTGTTGATTACCATATGCTGTTAGTGATTAATGTACCATGGCTTTCAGCCAAAATCAAATTGATAGAAGAACAGAACAATTAAGTTTCTTTAATATAGTTAGAAAATTGTGAAATTAGTAGATTCAGCTGAGATTGCTATTATACTAGCATTTGAACTTTACAATCTGTAGTCATTCCTCTTTCACAGATTAGGAAAGAAAGAGTAAATTAATTGTTCAAAGTTCCATATATAGTAATAGGACGGAGATTCAGGCCCAACAGTTTTAAAAGTTTGATGACTCATACTCCAGAGGCTGAAGCAGCAGGATCACTTGAGGCCAGAAGTTTGAAACCAGCCTGGGCAACATAGTGAGACCCCATATCTAATGAAAATGAGAAAAACTAGCTAGGCCTGGTGGTGTGGTCCTTATAGTCCCAGCTTCTTAGAAGGCTGGGGTGGGAGGACCACTTGAGCTCAGAAGTTTGAGGCTACAGTGAGCTATGATCATGCAATTGCACTCTAGCCTGGGTGACAGAATGAGACTCTGTCTCTCAAAAAAAAAAAAAAAAAAAAAGAAGAAGAGTGGTGACTCAAAGTCAGCACTTTCAGGGCCTTACAAGTATCTAGAATTATTGTTTTCTATATTGGATTACTGAGCTGTTAACTCCAACACATCTTTTCACTTTCACAAATTGACAGATGTCATGTGGATATAACCCAAGAGAGCAATTTATAGTTATATGCTTACTAGAAATTTTATTTTGATACTGTTCAGCTTTATTATTCTGTGTCTATAACCATAGTCTTTTATTTCATTGGCATAGATTTACAAATACAATTTTTAAAATCTGTACCCTTCCTCTAGATTTTGATCTCACAAATATAACATCTCTGCCCCTATGTATAAGAGTAATAAAATGTACATTTTTTCTTCATGCTTTTTCATCTTTCCAAATTCTATATAATATGGCTCCATTTTGTATAAACTCAAAAGTTAAGCAAGATTTATTGGCGACCTACTTTTCTGCGATCGTTAAATCATTAATTTGTTTGGTATTTTGTATTAACAGGACCAAAAGGAAAAACAATAGGACATAAATTGAATATTTAATTGTTATGAAAGTTTCCTTAGATCAGCAGTTTCTGAAATAGCAGAAAATTCAGGAATAAGAGATTTTAATTCAATAAAATCTGCATGCACCAATGGTTAAGGGCTTGAGGTCTTCAGGCAGTAAGAAGTAAGTTTAAATACTATCTATAGGAACTTGAGCAAATTTTATTATCTTGCACACAAAGAGATAACAAAAAGATAATCCACAGTATTCTGAGTCTCACTTTCTCTTCTTTCTTTTTTGTGGCATTAAGCTGACCTAAGACTTCATCACTATTAAGTTCTGTGGCTTCGGACAAATAATATACTCTTTTAGTGGCTCATTTTTCTCAAAACGTTGTTACTAGCATTAATTAAAATAATATACATGGAGTCCCCAATGCAGTGGCCAGCAGCTATGAATCTCAGGTCAAATCCATCTCACTATGTATTTTTACAAATAGTTTTGTTGGAACATGGCACACTTTAGTGCTCTAATGATAGAGTTGAAGAGTTGGGACAGAGACTATGTGGTCCACAAAGCCTACATACAATATTTATTATCTAAACCTTTGAAGAAAAAGTTTTCCAATTACTACCCTAATGCATTAGGAAGATTTTCTTCCTTCCCTTCTTTCTTTCTTTGTTACTCTCTCTCCCCCCCTGCCTGACTCTCTGCCTCCCTCTCTTCCTTCCTCTTTTGGTCCATCTCTCTCTCCCTGTCTTCTCTCCTTCCTTTCTTCATTCCTTTTATTCTCTTTCTTCCCTCTTTATTCTTTCTTTCCTCCCTCCCTCACTTTCTTCCTTTCTCTCTTTCTCCTTCTGGAAAAATGTATTGCTTACTGCGTTAGCCAAACTCTAAGCTAAGCTCTGTGAATACATCAATAAGACCCAATTTCTACAATGTAGTGGTGGATATAGGCAAGGAAAAGACAATTAAAACATAGTAAGTGGTATGATAAAATATTGACATATCAGTGGTTCTCCTAACTAGATCTTAAGGATTTAAGACAGCCTTCTGACAGAAAAGATCTGTAAGGCGAAATCTGGAAAATGAATGAAAGTTAATTGGGTAAGAAGTGAAGGAGGAGAAGTGTTCCAGGATTAGAGATAACATTTTCAAAAGCATGGTAATCACACAGAACTCTGAACTTTCAGAACTTCAGATAGAATTTCTCGTTATCAGCCCTTTATTGGATGTGTAGAAAGCAAATATTTTCTCCTATTCTGTAGGTTACCTGTCCCAAACAGCAGCAAAATAAATAAATAAAGAAAATAATAGTAATTTTTTGTTAACATAGATGCAAAATTCCTAATATATTATCTCACTGAACCTAGCAGTTTACTCAACTGAGTGTCATTAATTTTGGTGGTTCATGTTGCTTATTCTTCTTATTATTTCCCTTCTTATTATTATTTCATGAACTAAATGCTTTCTTCACTAAATTTTCAAACTTATTTTTAAATAAACTCATTCAAGGCTAAAATTTTTCTAAGAGTTTAAAATAAATCCAAATCTTTATTATAATTAAGTACTTAATATTTTACAATTATCATTATAATTATTTTATTGTCTCATGAGTTATTTTGAACTTCATTCCAAATTAAAATTTTCCAAATATATAGGAAATTTTCTTATTATATTTTTGCTATTTACATAAAAAATGTAATAATGTCAGAGCATACACTCTGCATAATTTAAATATTTTGAAATTATTTGAAAATTGTTTTTTGTTCTAGTTTATGATACTTCTTAAATGATCTCTATGGACATTAAGAAATGAGCATTCTTCAGTTGGGGGTATATTGTTTCATATATGTCCTATAAGTCAAGCTTCTTTAATAATATTCAAATATTGTATATTTATAGTTTCTGATATTTTTGTACGATTTAAAATTTAAATTAAAAAAGAGAATTGTGCATTTTATGCTATAAAATGATTTATTTATTTCTAATATGATTTTGCTGTAATATTTTTTCTTTAATATTACAATAGATTTCATAGTTTTCTTTTGTTACTTCAATTATATATCCTTTTGGTATTGCTTTGTTTCTTTCTGTATCCTTAGGTTTTAGGTGTGACTATTCTAAAGAGCTTATAACTTGACTGGGGTGCGTGTGTGTGTGTGTGTGTGTGTGTGTGTGCGCGCACGCGCGTGTGTGCGTGCGTACGTGTGTGTGTGTTTAAATCCGGTCATATAAACTTTGTTTTTTAATTGGAGAATTTTGTACATTTATATTTAATGTAACTACTGATATATTTAAATTTAATCTGTCTTATTTTGTGCTTTATATTTTCCCATGTTTTATTTTCTTTTCTTTCTTGACTCTTTTGTTGTTATATTAATCATACTGGGTGCACTTTTCCCCTATATTAGAATGCAAATTAAAAAGTTCTATTTATAACTTTTAGAGATTACAGTATGCCTTCTTGTTTCAGTGATTTTTAGCCTTTTCAAGTAAATATTTTCCTTATTTTTTTTTTTTTTGTCACTCCATCCCTTGTGCTCTGAGTAACCGTACAATTCCCAGACACCTTGGCAGTAGGTGAATCCTATGGCTGAGCTTACTGCTTACTCCATGAAATGTGAGTGGAAATTATGTATACTTTTTCCAGGCCAAAGCTGATAATTAAAAGATATGATACTATGTTTCTTTTTCCTTGTGCTATCTAGTTGCAGATCTTTACTTGGAAAATCCTCAAAAAATAATAAAAGATGTGGGTCCCTGAAGCACGTGGTAAAGGAAATCCCTACCTACTTGGAAATCCCTCTTTTGACTTTTATGTTATTGGAAAATAAACTTTCTCTATTCTTTGAGTTGTTACATATTTTGGTTCTCTTTGTTACAAAAAATTAGTGTTAGTCTTACTAAGATAAAAATTGATTCTTGAACTGAGTTGTTATCATAATAAAATATAATATCTGTGGCATTGGTTTAGCCGTCCAGTGGAAGACAGTGAGACAACAGATAGAGCAGCCTAAAAAACTGGATATCTCTGTGCTTTTCTAGCAAGACATTTGGAATGCAGATTGGAATTGCTTCAAAGTCAGATAAAACACTTCAATGCTTCAGGGAAAAACATAAACATGTTAGTGCATATTGATTGTTATTTTCTGTGTATAGCAAGACTTTGGAGGAAAAGGACTAGTTTCGGGGAATAATATTGACAAGTGTGCAAGCAGAAATAAAAGCTAATACATGGAGTACTGATTTTTCCATCTATTCTCCCTATCTCTCTTACTTCTTTTCTTTTCATTTTACCAGTAGCGTGATGTGATTTCACTTGTTAATGAATAGCACTCTCACTGCTACATGGACAATGGATTGAAGAGGGGCGAGAGTAGAAGAAGGACAAATTAAAAGGGTATTACAACAGCAAAAATTTGAGAAGATGCCACTTGGAATAAGGGAAACAGAGGAGGAAGTAAATTAGTTGATTTGATGCATATTAAAGGAGTATATCCTAAAGTGTAAAGCCCACTGGCAAATTAAATGTGAGAAAAATTATCGTAGAGATTATTGCTAAGATTCATATGAATACCTGGATTATGGGTGGTACCATTTCCTGAGGAGGAAAGGTAGGGAGATGCACAGAATTGAGGAAGAAAATTGAGAGTTCAGTGTTGGTTACCATGTGTCATATGAAGCTGGCAACAGGTTTAGATTACTGGAACTCTGATCTAGTCTGTAGCTCTAAATACATTAGTTCAATATATAAATAACATTTAGGAACTAGTATGTTTTATGAGGTTGGCAGAGAGGAAAAAATATGAAGTCAGTTATTTAGAGAAAGAGGATAACAGGGGAGTGTAATATCATGAAGACAGAGGAATTGAGAATTTTAGGAAAGATGAACACTTATAAATGAACAATATAAAAGGGAGAGATAGCCTATTGATGTTCTGAATATGATAAACACTATGAAGTGCTTCGTGGCTTTTAGTAGCGAATAGAATCATAGTGACTTACCAAAAACAGCTTGCTGAAAACAGTGGGGAGTTGGGAGTTATAGTCAAATTTTAACGGCCTAGTAATTCTGGAAGGTTTGAAAAAAGATGATGTAAAACTGAAGAGATTCGAAAAATGTTATCTCTCTTTCCTTTTCCTTTTCTTCTCCTAGGTAGTAATAATGTTTAGAGTTGGTAGGAGAAGAAACTTCATCATTCTCTTTTGCTCCAGAACCTCCCTAAACCCAATAACTCAAGTTCTGCAGGTGAGATTGAGAGGGAATTACATCTGAGTTTTTCTTAAAACTTGAAGGAGTCTTAATAAAATGATAACTTAAAAATCTCATAAAATATTGAAATTTATTTAAAGTATTATACTTTAATCACAAAACCTTATTTTTTTCCTCAAAATCACTTTAAAATTTATTTTGATTCACTTTGGAAATTGCATGAGTTAGATACATATCTGGTCATTGCTTTCCCACACAAACGCAAAAATAACCCAGCTGTGATTACATATTACTGACTGTTTATAAGTTGCAAATCTGCTCCCTAAAAATTCTTGGCATTTTGCTGTAAACTTAAAAGTGACCTAAAAAATAAAGTCTATTAAAAAATTCTTGGCTCAGCTCCAGGAAGACATGCGTACACTCTGATTTTTTTTTTTTTTTTTACAGAAGATACTTTGTATCATACATATACAGTCTGTCCCAGGATTAATTGGGGACACAAATTTAAAGTCAGCACAATAAATAGATATGTCTGTAAGAATTTTATAGAAGATAATAGTTCAAACAACCTTATGACATTCCATTAAAAATTTGGGGGGATGAATTTTTTAAACCAGCATGCCTTCTTATAGGTACTTGACATCTATCTGACAAATCATACTTCACCCTTTTTGCTTCATCTGACTATGTATAATTTAATTTTAAGATGCAGCTCTTCCCTTAGATGTTTTTCAGGAAGCAATTTATAAGGTTGAACTAGCTCAAATCAGCACTTTTTATCATCAATTTACTGGCATTTTTGTTTTTCCTGAACCACCTAAGTAGATTTAACCCAACATATAATGTCCTTTTCTTTTTAAATATGAATAAAAATGATCTATTTCAACGAGTTTCTTTCCTAAAAAGCATATTATCTGTTATTTTTCATCCCTTAACCCTACCAATACCCAGGCCTCTTTATAGCTTTTCTTATTGGCACAGTTTTTCAGCTACAGAAGAAGGAAAGTGGAGAGATACCCTCCTTCCACGTTTATTACCCTGGAGTACGGAGTATAGAAGATATTTTTACCTATAGGAAAACTCTCTGATTTATTTTCAAATACTGTAAAATTTGTCTTCTCAACAATCTGACTATAGAACAAACTTGAATGTGACATTTACATGGTGACCCCAAACATTTTATGCTTTTGTTCATTCACTTTTTTATTGTTATGCACATTTTGTTACTATTCACTGAAAATCTTAGAACTCTTAGACACATTGATTAATTTCTCTTTCTTGGCATCTATTAATTCTGTATAGGCCAACAGAAGCTGGTATTTTTACTAAGTCTTTTGTAAATTCCAACAAAATATACAGGATTGTATGACCTCTTTTGTTAGTTTTTATGATTTTTCTTATAAGATCTAGGTTTATCTTAAGCCTTTAATAGTCAATGTCTTTTAGCACTTCTTATCATTTTGACCACCTTGAGAACTAGATATATTGACAAATTTTATTCAAAACTTGTCCCTTGATTTATGACCTACTACTTTCCCCTACTTTATCTTCTAACCCTCTAACCTCTTTGTTTCTGTTTTCTTCTGTTTTCTGTTCTCAAACAATTTCTAAATAGGGCACAGCTCAAGATTCTTTATTTAGTCCTCTCCTCATTTTTGTTTAGATTCCCTCTATAAATAATCACATTTATAGCAATGATTTGATTAGCAAGATTCCTTAAACATACCTATAGCCCCCACCCATTTTTTGTTATTCACATTTCATTAATAAATACACATTATATTTGCCTTAGTAGCATACCTACATACACCGGCTAATTCTGTTTTCCCTGTCTATATACTTCATAACATCATAGAAAAAATAAAAGCAATATACTAAGGAGCTATGGGGACATGGTAAGCCTTAGTTTTATCCGAAAAACTATAATTCTAATAATCTTTCCCATTTGAATCTCAATTGTTAGCCTTGTTTCTTATTTTACTAAGAAAACAGAAGCATTTTTTAAAAGATCCTCCTTCCACCACCCAATTTGCCAAATGCTATCTGTATTCATATATTCTGCCATCTTTACAAGTTCATTGCACAAATGGCCCAAGATTCTAGTTAAAATCAACCTTTCTGCTTGTGCTTTGAATCCTAACTGACCAATCCTAATCCTATCACCGACTCAGAAAACTTGTTTCTGCTGTTTATTGTATCATCTTTATTTCCCGACAGATGTGATCACATCTCAAAAGGAAAGAAGCAACTCCTTTGAGACCATCTTACCATACAGCTACCTTCCATTCTCTGTGCTCCTCTTTTGAACAGAGTTCTGGAGTTGCCTCTGCTCCATCCTGACTGCCTGGTTCCCGTTTTCCCTTTGATCACTGCACCACAGCTTTCATTTCCCCTACTCCACTGAATTCATTTTTGTCAGATGCCAGTGAATCCATCTTACTGAACCAATCCACTGGGCAATTCTCTTTCCTCATTTTACTCAAACCCTCATCAATTTTTGACACTCAATCCTTGCTTTCAGAAACATTTTATTTACTTTGCCAAATCAACCCACACTCCTGATTTTCCTTCTCCTTCACTGGGTATGACTTATTCACCTTTACGGCCTCTTCCATCTTTTCCTGAGCTCTTAATAACAAAATTTCCAGGATTCTATGCTCTTTTTTCCTATCTACACTTACTTCCTAGATATTCTCATATAATCTCATGACTTTAATTTAGCTATAATAATAATAATAATTAAGGTAATAATAACAATGTAACAGGTATTATTATATTAATAATTAGTTCAATGTATTAATTTAATCCTCAGGGCAAAATAAATTTCATTTTGCAGGTTATTAAACCGAGCCCCAGAGAAGTAGAGTACAGAACCTTAGCCAAATTGACAAAGTTAGTACAGTATACCAGGAATTCACTTTCTGGCAGATTGGGTCCTGTGCTGACAATTTCAGCCATTACAAAGGACCAAATGTATATTTCCAGCTCTGATCTCTTCACTGAGCTCCGGACTCTTATTTCCCAACTTCTTACTCAACCTCTCTATATCTGACAGCCTCATAAATATCTTAAGAGCAAATATACACAAAACCAATCCCTACTTTTCTTGTCTTTCCTGCATGAGAGAGCCCCTGTTTCTCTAAAGTCTTCTCTTACTGTTTCCAGGAACACTTGCCTTCTGACAGCAATCCCAAATTCTTCTCAAGCCTTGCTCTTTGCACCTACTCTTTTCTCCACCAGGGATGTTTTTCTTCAAGACCTTATATGACTTACTTTCTCGCTTTATTTAGGTCTGGGCTGAAATGTTATCTCCTTCAAAATAACATATTCCATGAGTAAAATAGCCACCTCACTGCCCATTTTTACTCAGCCTTTCTCTGTCTGGCCTATTTATGTTGCTTTGCAATACTTACGATCACCTGTACTTAAATAATTTTATGTGCATACATCTGTCTCTTCATTATAATGAAAGCTCCATTAGGAGAGACCTCATTAAGTCATTCCCATGCTTCTGCCAAAGTGTATTGTTGACCTTTTTCTAAGCCTACTTAGAAGGCTATACTTTTTAGCCTTTTTATTTCATTTTCAGTTTCTTCCTCTCAATATTATATTTATCTGTGGAGACCTAAAAGAAATGGTGTAATGATTTTTTTTTTTTTGCTATGAAGCTGTCTGTGATTCCTCCAGTTAAATTTTATTTTCATGTTTTTATACAAATCTTCTTTTTGAACTTCTGTCATGGATTTATCGCATTCTGCCCAGTGGTACGATATGTGTGCCACTGTTGTCTTCTCCCATGTAATTTTGTTTATCTTTCACTCCAATCAACAGTGTTGACTCCCTCACAACTCCTAAGTGTGACAAACATGTCTTAACATATCTGTATCTTCCAAAGGCCTGACAGAATAACTGGCATGTAGCAGCCATTTACTAAATGTTTGTAAAACTGAGGACTTCTCCTGTTTTTGAAAAGTACATTAATTTTTTTTCAGTTGAATCATATAACTTAGTTACCACAACATTTCAATATTTGGAAAAATGTCATTGATATTATGGTAAAGCAAGTAATTCTGTCTCTTGTTTATTTTATATGTTCATATTTTTTGTGCACTGAGTTTTCCTACAGGAAGAAATGCCTGCAGCTCCCATTGACTCTCCATCATTTACTTTCCCTGGTACTTAGCTTGTGGCAAATTGAAAACCAGATGATATGTACTCCCCCTCTGAGTTTATATTTATTAAGTGACTCACATTGAGTAGGTTAGATTCACAATCACTATTAAATACGCAAGGAAGCCCAGGAAACGGCACTTCCCCTGCATTTAACCGCTGCTTCCCTAATCTTCTTTCCCTTAGCAATGACAGGCAGGCTGCTGAGAGGCCTCCCATGTCCCTTGGACTTGAACTTCTTATACTGACACTAGCCTCTCAGATTAGTTTGGCATAAATAACAGCTGATTTAGCCTCTTGTGATATAATTTTTGACAAACTATCTGATGTCTTATCTTAGAGGCAAGACCAGAGATAGCATAAGAGGGAGATTTCATTTTATTTGTTGAACTAGTGGAATCCAGATTTGTGTATAATCCAAAAATATCTGTCAGAAATGTCAGATGTTTGCTCACAAAAACAAATAATTTCTCTTTCTAGATGTGTTATATTTTCTAAAATATCAAAAAGAGAATACTACAATTGCTGTAGATTATTAAATGCATATATACACCTTCTTTTGTGTGTTTATTACAATAAAAACAAGCTACAAATTCAAAATAACACAATTATTGATCGTATATTTTCCATTCAATAATCTAAAGCATATCCCTGTCATTGTTGGGCTTGTTGGGAAAGGGGATAAAAGAAATAGAATGTCCCAAATTATTTGCTTATTGAAAAATAAAACTCTTTACATTTTTTGATTCTCTGAAATTCTTTACTCCTTAAGAAAAAGTATCTTATACTTTATAAATGAAGCCTTGGAATGAATTACTGTTTTTGCAGTTGTGTCACACTGTTGATTCATACTGAAAGTGTGAGCCAATAAACTCCGTTTGTGTGTGTTTGTTTTTATGTATGTATGTGTGTGCCTTTTTTTTCCTTTTTTAAAAACATAAACAGCTGTCTAGAAAGGTTTTCATAAGTTATGTTAAGTAATTAATTTGTTTTAACCTAAATTCAAGACCCTACCCTGTTAATCTTGGTCCATCCTTCTAGGCAACCAAAATCACACTGTAATTTAATTTCGTCATCCAATAAAATGGCCACTCCCTTCTGATTTGTGTCATCTAAAATACCAATAAGGATAGCTTCTACCGAGGACTTTTACAAAAATGCTGAAGGGGAAGGGCACAGGACATGAATCTTTGAGGAGCGACTCTGGACTGTCACCAATATACTTTTGCGGGATGACTGCCAGGGAAGCCGGAAGACTTGCTTGTGCCCTTGTCCTTGTTCCCTGGCATCCTATTCTCAATCCTGCATCACAGTGACAGAGCTAAAACAGGAGTTAGATCACGTCACTCCTGTTTAAAATCTTCTTATTCCTACTAAAATGTTAATGCTTTAGTCTATATAAGTTGGCCTATCAAGAAATAATCATGTCTGGCTTGCTGCTGCTTGCCATTGACTCATGTTGGCTTCTGTGAATTATTTTTGGTTTATCTCTTTATTTTTAATTTTCTAGAATGGTAATATATTTCCATATATTCATTTTAGAAAATTGAAAAAAATATCTAAAACATATGAAGTCAACTGTAATTAATAAGTTAGTAAAATCTAGCTAGGTATGTTTCATCCGGTCTTTTTACATAATATATAATACATATATTGCACAATGTATAAGCCTATTGCAATAATTCCACATGTAGTGGGTCGAATAGTATCCCCAAAAGTCATGTCCACCATGAAACTCAGAATGTAAGCTTATTTAAAATAGAATCATTACAGATATAACTAGTTAAAGATCTCTAAGTGAAATCATCCCAGATTTATGGTAGACGCTAAGTCAAATGATTGATGTCCTTACAAGGAATAAACAAAGGGAGACAAACTGAGAAAAAGGCTATGTGAAAACACAACAGAGGTAGGAGTTGCTCTTTCGTAAGCCAAGGAACACCTGATGCCACCAGCAGCTGGACGGGGCAAGGAGGGATTCTTACCTAGACCCTGCAGAGGAAGCATGACTCTGGTGACACCTTGATTCCTGGCATCCACAGTTGTGAAAGAATACAGGCATGCCGTTTTAAGCTACCAGGTTTGTGATAAATTGTCACAGCAACCCTAGGAAACTAATATACCATATAAATACATTTATAATTCATATTATGTTTTCCATTTGTGTTGTATTTTCTCATTTTCTATCTTTCTTTTACCAAGACATTACTTTAAAAATAATATAAAACAAAATATCACAGAATATGATTGTACTAATTGATTTTGCAAACCCAAATGTTAGAAATTTTAAAATATTTCTTTTACCTTCTCTCTCTTTCTGCTCTCCTCCTTCTCTCTTTCCTTTTTTCTTTTTTTGTTTTTAACATTTTAGAACACTGCAATTAACACCTTTATACATAAATATTCTACATAAAATTTTATATAAAAAATTAGGATAATGTCTTAGAAGTAAAAACACTGAATCAATTTATTCTGTTTCGTTTTGTTTACCAATCATTTGTTTAATACTAGAGTATAGAATTTTGTTTGCCTCACAAAATGAAAAAAACAAAACAAATGAAACCTGTAGATAAACACATGATAAATCAATGAGAAATAAGAGTAGAAAAAATAGAATAGTATTTTCTTATTCTAAAAATGAATTTAAATTCATTATTTCTATAATCTCTGTCTTCTCTGAGTTATTGGCAGAGCCTTCAAATTGGTTTCCTTGAAACCACCCAGGCCCTGTTACAGTTAATTCTTGATAAAGTAGCCAGAAAATTCAAGCTAGACAAAAGTCATACCTTATCACTCCTGGTACTTGAAACCTTCTTTATTCAGCAGTTCACTCAAAGTTAAAGCTAAAGTCCTTATATTGTCTCACAAAACCATGCATGGTCTGGTCCCCTATTACTTTTCTGACCGTGTCTTCTACTACTCACTCTTAATCACTGTGTTTCAGTGCCTCCTTAATATTCCTCAAAGCCAGCTGGCATCCTCCTGCCCCCGGGCCTTTGCACAGACTCTTCATCTGGCCAGATTATATTCTTCCATAAAGACTCAAGTATCCTTCTGTCACCTCCTTCATGATTCCACAAAAAAGTCACCTTCATATTGAGGACTACACAGACAACCTCATGTAGAATAGCAAACAACCTACCTCAAACTGCTATTGCTCTAATCTGCATCCTTTCTTTTTTCAGTCATATTCATTACTTTTTAATATACTATATAATTTCCTTTTAATTTTACTGTATCCTCCCATGAGGACAAGGATTTGTCTGTATCATTCAATATTTAATTTATTTGAATAAATAGTATAAATAAATACATGACTGAATTTCAATAATATCTATATTGTAAAGCGCTGGAGGCATGGAGGATTACCTCATGTTTCTCATATTTCACCATTATAAATAATAATAATAATAAATATCTTGAATCTTGTTATGTGCCAACATTGCTCTAATTCCCTTATATACATTAACTGTGATCAGTGATGGTAAAAAGCAACTGCTGAAAAATAGAAAATGTTTCCTCTACTTTCCAGATACAGAAACAAGCACAAAGGCATAGTTTAATTTTTATTGCTTTTAAAAACTTGATTTAACATTTTAGTTTACTTTGCATTAGAGTAAATAGAGGTCAAGTATCCCTCATCTAAAATGTTTGAGACCAGAAGTGTTTCAAATTTTGGATAATTTTTTGATTTTTGAAATAGTTGCATTATAAATCTGGTTGAGCATTGTAAATCTGAAAATCCAAAATTATGTCATGTAAGCATCAGGTTAGCACTAAAAAGTTTTGAATTTTGGAACATTTTGGATTTTCAGGTTTGGGGTACTCAACTGATTATTTTAATTATTTTGATTGACACATAATAATTGTACATATTTATGGGGTACAGTGTGAAGTTTAAATACATGTATTCAATGTGTAATGATCAAGCTAGGGTAATTAGCATATCCATCACCTTGGACAATTTTCAATTCTTTGTAGTGAAAATATTCAAAATCCTCTCGTCTAGCCATTTCTAAAAATGAAATAGATTATTATTAATTGTAGTCATCCTACTGTGCAATACAACACTGGTACTTATTTTTTTCCATCTAACTGTAATTTTGCACCCATTGACAAATCTCTCCCCATCCCCTGACCATTCCGAGCCTCTAATAATCACTATTTAACTCTATTTTTATGAGGTCAACTTTTTTAGATGCCTCATATGAATGAGATCATGTGATATTTGTCTTTTAGTGTCAGGCTTATCTCACTTAACTTAATGTCCTCCAGGCTCATCGATGTTGCTACAGATGACACAATTTCATTCTTTTTTTATAGCTGAATAATATTCCATTCTGTAAATATACCTCATCCTCTTTATCCACTCGTCCATTGCTAGACTCTTGGGTTGATTCCCTATCTTACTATTTCCAATAATGCTGTAATAAACATGAATGTGCAGGTATCACTTTGACAAACTAATTTCATTTCCTTTAAATATATATCCAGTAGTGGGATTGCTGCATATATGGTAGTTCTATTTTTAATTTTTTGAGAAACCTTCATACTGTATTCCATAATGGTAAATTATATTAGTATATCCGTGACTAATCTGAACTTAGGTTCTTTGATTATATGTAAGAGTATATGCAGTATGTAAGTCCTCCTTTCTCCACATCCTCACCAATGTTTGTTATTTGTCTGTCTTATTGATAATAGCCATTCAAACAGAGTTTAAATAATATCTCATTGTGGTTTTGATTTGAATTTCCTTGATGTTGAACATTTTTTCACATACTTATAAGACCTGAACCTATTACTCTACTAGAAGATTATAGCAATTTTAGATTCTGGAGTTTTCTTCATCTGAAAAATAGAGGAAGCATTTTTTGATGTTAGTCTGGGCAAGGATTTTTTGGATAAGACTTCAAAAGCACAGGAAACAAACAAACAAACAAAAAATAGGCAAACGATATTACATCAAGCTAAAATTATTCTGCACAGCAAAAAAAAAAAAGTGAAAAAAAATGAGTGAAAACCTACAGAATGAGAGAAAATATTTGCAAACCATGCATCTGAAAAGAGGTTAATATCTAGAATATATATAAAGACCTCAAACAACTTAATGGCAAAAAACAACAAAAACATCCTGTTAAAAATGGGCATAAGATCAGAATAGACATTTCTTAAAGTTAATATTTTTACAGATAAATATTTCGGGAAATTTTTCCTGTGATAAATTTTTTAAAATATATGAAATTTCCTTCTTAATTTTCTTTTTTGGTGAAAAATTAGAATATTCAATGAATTAAAGTATACATCAAAACTGGGAATTTGTGTATTACAGATTATAGGTTTTTTCCTAGATGAAAGCCAAGTTGAGAGCATTGCAACCAGTAAGTTGATCAAGAAGCTGAGTTGGTTTTTCTTTTTATAATTTAGTTTGTAAATAAATGTGAAATAAAAAGTGAATTGTTGCTAACAGCTCAAATGAAAAAAAAAAAAAAACTTAGTGTTCTAGTTTACTTGAAGTTAATTTTAAAGATGTCCTAAAGTAAAAGACATATTTTTGTATTTTAAACTTGGTGGTGAATTAGAGGCAATATTCTCATAGAAAATTATTTTATTCCAGAATGTGGTAAATTTCCTTCAACTAGAACCTAAATAAAGATGTGTGTGTGTGTGTGTGTGTGTGTGTGTGTATGTGTGTAAACAGTATCTATATAGGTATAGGTAAAACACATAATTTTTGAGAAAACTATTTCCAGAAATAAACATATATATGCATATATGTGTGCTGAATTCATAAAAAAAAAGTGAATTGTGCTTACCTCTTAGTAAAAAAAAACAGTGTCTTTTGGCTATTCTTATACTCCACATTTAAGGTTCAACAACTTAAAATAATTTTTAAAAAGAAAAGATGAATTCTGAAAAACCATACATAAAAGAAGCATCAATGTAGGTTTAGGACATGGTAAATAGCATAGCTTATCCTGACAGTCATAGATAACAAGAATAATGATGAAAATCTCCATTTGGTGGGCAATTCCTAAAAGTCACATACAATGCCAGATACTGTACTAGAAACTCATTCATTCAATCAATAAATATTAATTCAGTTCTAGTTACCATACAACCTGCTGTGGATAAAATGAATGAAGTCTCAGCCCTCACTGAGCTTATATTCTAGGAGGAAGACAAAATAAATACAATAAATCAACAAAATATACAAAATCTATCTCAGCTCTACTCCTTTGGAAAACAGAGGAATTAAAAAATGGAATTATGCAAATTACTCCAGGGAAAAAAATTCTCTTATATAAATATGTAAGACAGATGAGTTACCTGTGAGATGTACACTATATGAAAATATTTTACATGTTTAAATAACTTTGAGGGAAATCTATTGTCTATTGAAGGCGGTCAGTGCTTCATTATGTCTTGGAGTAAGTAAACCTGTCTAACTTTGTGTAATGCAACAACAACCACCAAGATCTCAAAACTCCTGTCTTTTCTTCCCACAGAAAACCTATGCATGTCCGTCAGAGAAAGTGCTCTGAAAAACTCACTTTAGGAAATGCAGGTTTGTCTATGCAAAATTATCTGACAGAATTTAAAATGCGGGCCAATCTATTTTACATTAAAATCAACAAAAATGCAGCTATCATTCATTCAGTCAGATTCTAGCCCTGGCTATGGTTTATCTGTAATTCCTAAAGAGAGTGTTTGATAATACGGGAACATGTAAAAGCTCCCACACATGTATTTTCAGATTCCACCTTTGTGTAACTGGTGGCGATCTCTTCAAAGGAAATAAGAGAGAATGTAAGCTCCCCAAAAGAATAAATCTCAACTAGTGGCTGGTATGCGATTGACAAAAGCCAGCCTTTGTCATTTGAACATTTTCTAGAAGGTATATTTTCCTCCTATAATCCATATAGAAAGTTCCTGTGTTTCTCCACATTAAGATAATCAAAGAATGTATGAATAATTTTCAGACACCATAGCCTCAGCTTCAATAACTATGCAGATCTTGAAAGAAGCCTTTCTTCTTCAAAACATTAAATTAATCAGTTTATTGCAAAATGTGCCGTGGTTGACAGTTGTGTACAAACTATCAAAGGAAAGAATACCCGGATTTTTGGACACAATTGCATTTATAACAGAAAGGTACTGTGATACTGTAGTAACAGCAAAGAATTGGAAGTTAGGGAAACTGAGTTCAAATTCTAGCCCTGCCAAATATTAGCTGAACAAACTTGGACAACTTAATGTCTCAGGACTTCAATTTTTCTAATAAGCAGGAGGGAGCTGAAAAACTAATAGCAATGTGACCATATTATGTTTAGAATCAAGCTGAAGAAGGTATTTGAGAAACAGATGTCAACCCTAAAGTACCATACAAATTGCACTATTTATTGTACATTTCTTTATTTAAGTGAAAAATATTAAGGTTAATTATTTAAAAAATATACATTTTACACCAGGAAAATATGCCTTCTCATTCTTACTGTTTAACCATATCATTGACTTGAATCTGTTGGGTAAAATCATTTTATCTCAATCAAAAATAAAATGTGTGGGAGTCTTTTGCTTTTTACCCTATGAATAATTATTTTAAAAAGCTGTTCATTACTCCTGTTTATAAAGTGGAAAGAAAGAGAGAGAATGAAAGATCATTAAAAAACATTCAGGTAGAAAATGTATATGTTTCCCCTAAACCTGCCAATATCCAAATGTGGCTTAATAAAATGATGAATACAGGTAAAATAATAGTACAAAAATTCTTAAATGATGTGAAGATAATTGTCCTATCACATAATATTATTTTCAATCAACAGGGGGTTTATTACTCATATTTCAACTATATATATTATGTCTATATATCAGGTTTTCCTAGTGAGAAAGGACTTTATGTGAAAAGCAAAGTAGGGGTCTAAAAACACAGAAAAACTGGAAATAGGAAAGACATATAATCTAATTAAAACATAATTAAAATTACACATTTTTGGCGATTCACAAAGATGCTAATACCTTTTTGTTTGATTCTTTTCATTAACAAAAGCCATGTAACATAATTTCATGTCCTTCTTGGAATCTTCCTGTTATAAAGAATGCACTTTACGTTTTCTTTTTCCTAATTTCAGAATACTACAGGGGTACAATGTTTTGGTTACATAAATTGCTTTTTTCAAGGTGAATTTACCCATCCCTGCATCCCTCCCTCCCCTCGCTTAATTGCCAATGAATGTTTTTTCCACATGTGCACGCAAGTGTTGATTGATCAGTTCCAGTATAATGATGAGTACATGTGGTGCTTGTTTTCCATTCCTGTGATATTAGAAGAATAAGCTCTAGTTCGATCCAAGTTAATATAAGAGGTATTAGTTCACCATTTTTTATTATGTCTGAGTAGTACTCCATGGTATTCATATATCACATTTTATTAATCCACTCATGTATTGATAGACACTTGGGTTGTTTCCACCTCTTTGAAATCATGAATTGTGCACTATAAACATTAAAGTGCAGGTGTCTTTTTTATAGAACGTCTTTTTTTTCCTTTGGGTAAATACCCATTGGTGGGATTGCTGGATCCAACGGTAGTTCTACTTTTAGTTCTTTGAGGTTTCTCCATATTACTTTCCTTAGAGGTTGTCCTAGTTTGTTATTGTGAAAGGTATTGAGTCTGTGATTTGGTTTTCAGTTTGACTGTTGGTGTATATGAATGCTACTGATTTGTGCACATTGATTTTATAGCCTGAGATTTTGCTGAATCTACTTATCAATTCCAGGAGTCTTTTGGTATTATCTTTGGTGTTTTCTAGGTAAAAGATCATTATCATCAGCAAAGAGCTATGGTTTGACCTCTTTTTTCCCCTTTGGATACACTTGGAGATAGACTGCCCTGTTTAAAATACTAGCTCTATTGGTTTGGTGGCCTTGAATTTGCCCATGCCTCAGTTTCCTCATAAAGAAAAGCAGAGTAAATAGCAGTAGTTATCTCAAAATAAAAGGATTAAATAAGAAAAGAGAAATAAATGGGATGCTAATAACCACTTAATTAATGCTAGCTATTGTTACTTGAGGGTAAAGTTAAGTTTTATGTAGTAATTCAGTAGAAGCATGGTAGAGAAAGCCAGGTTGTTGTTAAGATTATAAAGTGTTTTTAATGTATTGCTAAAGAGCCTATATTTTATATTTTTCCCCAGAATTTGCCACATTGTGTTTTCCTGAACAATGGATATTAAGTTTTACTACAAAAATATACATGTTACAAAAATACCTTTGTAATGGTGAGGTTGCAAATCATTAATTTTTTTTCACTTACATAGATCTAGTTTATTTCAAGGAAAAATATCATGAAGAAAGGATATTTAATAGCAATGAATAAATGTAATAAAAAAATCTTTGTTCAAAGCTTAATGCCCCTTGGTCTACCATATCTGGCAATTAGACCTCTGTTTGTAAAAAGGAATAGTTTGTCAGTTAACAGCATTGGCACTAAAGCCAGACATAGAGTGCGATCACATACCAGCTAGTTGTATTATCCTTATCAGCAGCTTTAAGTTACCTAACTTATATCTCAATTTCAAACTTTTCTTTCTATGACCATAACTTTCTAGCATATTTTTCTACCTCATTCTATCCTATGATTCATTGATTTCTTTAATCTCAGCCAACTTACTAGCCTGGTTTCTCTTTCTCCCTGTCTAGGGCCAACTTCATGTACTTTTTACTCTTTTATTCTGCTATTACATCCATCTGATAAATCTTAGGCTAAGATCAATTCAACTGATCATGTTTTCTTTTCTGAAATCGTGGCTGCAAGAAAACCAAAACAAAAACATAGAACTACACATGTTAATACCAATACAACTTCATGGTCTCAACTTCTACTGATTCTTTGATACGGCTCATCTCCTTTATCAATCCTCATACTTCCTGTACTCTTCTCAAATCCCTGTATCATCACTTCACTTCCAGCCTTTTAGCAGATGATCAAATGAAATGGGCAATTACAGAACTCCTATGCATAGACTGTTCCTATGCTTGTACCCCCTTGTCATTTCACATATTTTTTTAAGGCTACTACATTTATCTACAATGCACACCTTATATCACTACTTCTCTTCCTTCAGTATTAAAGTTAGAAAATACCACGTTGGAAATGTACTAAGTTTAAAACAATTGCCCCAATTTTGAACTTTTATAATATCCTGTTCTACTGGGTAACTTGTCAAAGAACTGCTCATTGTTTACATGCGTGCCTGCATCTCTCCCCTCCCAAAAATTGATACTCACCTTAAGGTAAGAATTGTGGTTTTATTTACCTTTTCCTCTGTGATGCTTACTACAATACCTGCCACCACATGCTAGATACTCAAGAATTATTTACTGAATGAGGGAATGAATAAATTTTGCTTTGTGAAGAGTCTCAATGTTACTATATCTCAGACAAGCTAAATGCTGTGACTATTACTTACAAACAATGTTTTGTTCCTTCTCTTTCTTCAGAGTGTTCTCTAAATCCTTGCTATATAAAGTGTGGTCTTCACCTCAGCACTGAAGTTACCAGGAAGCTTGTTAGAAATGGGCAACACCAGACTTCACTCTGTATTTATTGACTGTAAATCTGCATTTTAACAAAGGTGATTCATATGCACATTAAATATTGAAAAACACTTCTCCAAAATATATTTGAAAATTGAATACCCATTAAATAGGAAGCTTGCAAGAAAGATGAATGAAGGAAACCAAAACAGAGACAGAGAGATCATTATTCAACAAACATTATTCTATAATATCAGTGATATTCATTAATTCATTTAGGCAACAGATATTTCCCAGAACCAACCATGTGCTAGGAACTCAGTGGTAAGCACTGAGTTAAGAACTAGGAATCAGAGAGTGGAATAAAGCAGAGTTTGGGAATTCACAATGTAGCATCCTGTTCCTTTTTATTTAAAATCTCACCAGCTGTTTTAAGACTGTAGTGGAGGAGTCATAGTTAAATTAACTGGCTAAAAATAGTCTTTTTAATTTGAATATTAATAATTAAAAGTGGCAGAGAAAGAAGAGAAGAGAGAGAAGAGACCATTTTGTAATGTCAGGTATGATGGTTAATTTTAGGTGGTAACATATTAGGCCATGGGGTGCCCAGATATTTGGTTAAATCTTATTCTGGGTGTGTCTGTAAGGGTATTTCTAGACAAAATTAACATGTGAATTGCTGGACCCAGGAAAGCAGATTGCCCTCCCCAATATGGGTAGGTCTTACCTAATCCATAAGATGCCTGAATAGAACAAAAAGGCTAAATAAGGGAGAATTTGCTCTCTCTCTCCCTGACTCTCTTCAAGCTGGGACGTTGGTCTTCTCCTGCCCCAGGCCTCAAACTGACAAGTTGCTTCTTATGGATGAACAAAGAAAATGATTTTTTAAGATAGATTCCACTCCTGGTGAAGATGCCGTGAACGCTGTTGAAATGACAACAAAGGATGGAGAACAGCACATAAACTTAGTTGATGTGGCAGTGGCAGGTTTTGAGAGGATTGACTTCAAGCTTGAAAGAAGTTCTAATGTGGGTGAAATGCTATCAAACAGCATTGCGTGCTGTAGGAAAATCTTTCGTGTAAGGAAGAATGGACCTGGCAAACTTCATTGTTCCCTTTTCTTAAGAAATTGCCACAGCCACCCCAATCTTCAGCAATGAATATCCTGATCAGTCAGCAGCCACCAACATTGAGGCAAGACCCTCTGCCAGCACAAATGTTACAACTTGCTAAAGGCTCAGTTGATCATTACCATATTTTAGCAATAAAGTATTTTTAAAGATAGTATGAACATTTTTAGACATAATGCTATTGCACACTTAATAGACTACAGTATAGTATAAATATAACTTTTGTATGCACTGGGAAACCAAAAAATTCTATGACTCACTTTATTACAATATTCAGCTTATTGTGGTAGCCTGGAATGAAACCCATAATATCTTTGAGGTATGCCTACAGAACACTTCCATCACTGAAGAAAGCTATGTTGGACAGTGCTGTTCTAAATCATCTGTAGGAGCTGTGGGCACCAACAGCTTTCTTTGAAAATGTGGTAAGGTTTAAAATCTGAATAATAATCATATAAATTCCTCTAAATTTGTCTTGGTATGTCTATTTAGGAAAAGTGAAATACCTCCAATTGTTTTTTGTTTGAAATGTGAACAATGAAAGTCAGTGGTATAATTTAAATAGAACTGCTTTTTGGTGTCCCGGTTATCCCTTACCAATTGCCAACATATTCAGAATACCTTTTTTCACTATTTTATCACAGGTGAAGAAAAGAGTAAATAATGAAATTGTATATGTGACAATACATACCAATTATCAAGAATTCTTGATTTTTTAAAGAATTCTTTAAGCAGGATGAATTTTTGCCCTTTAATAATAGTGATCCTTTTATTTTAATGATGCAAGCCTTAATGTCATTTCTGTCTGATCTTTTTTCCTCCAGTAATACAAGTCTTAGATAATGTCCACTTCAAGCTTCAAGGCTTACGAAGTAAATCATAGAATCTGGGCAAATGAAAAACAAAGGCTAAATTGTATAATTAATTATAATTAGGGGAGGGAGGTTTCAGAGGCCTTTTCTTAACTATAGGTTAAAAAGGTTAAATCTGTCCTAAACATTAGACCACATAGACAAAAATCATATATGGACTCTTTTAAGCTTCCTTTATAAATTTTTTCCTATAGTGATGTTTTTGACAAATTCTAATGTTTTATTCAGAAACACTAAAGGAAACAAGAAGATGCTTCCTAAACGATGGCTAGTTTATTTGTCGGCACAATGATGATTAATCATGGGAACTCTACTTTAAAAAGTGCAAAGGCTATTAAATAGGAGTACATTTCTTCTTTCCTTGTAAGTAAGAATGGAAAGATGTCACCTATCTCTAATTCCTTATATTTCTGACGTATCATTGTTAACAATTTCTTCACAGTTTCTATACCCAAATACTATTTTCCCATTGTAATTTTTAAGAATTTTTCCTTGTAAATTTTAGACCACAAGCTTTCCACTTATCTATTATGCAAAATACAGCTATAATTCTTAAAGCCATTCATTGTAGATTCATGATCACTGGCCTCTATTTGTCTAGACATTTAAATACCCCTGCCTTCTACTGCTGCATTTTTTAAGAGCTCATTACATTTCTTTTATTTGTTTGGTACACTGATATCAGTTTTGGTCCCCACTTCTAGGTTCTGCCCTTTTATTACCCAATCCAGCTAAAACAGAAGGGAGACTGACAACTTTCATTTAACTGTCAGGTCCTCCTGGGGTCCCCTAGCTGCAATAAAATGACTCTACATTGTATTTAATGAACCATGAAGATAGTGAGACCAATAAAAAAAAGTTGTCATGCCCTTAGAGCAAGACACTGGTCTCATCTTCTATTAAAGCTGTTTAACAGCCCACAACAACTGCCAGACATGGGGAAAAGGTGAAATGGCGATGTAACTGAGCTACTCACCTCCCGTAATGAAGCATCTGTTCAAAAAATATAGTGCTGTCTCCTCCTAAGGAACTCACAAGGCAAAGGTGAACCAAGTAGTAAAGCAGACCCAATTAAACAATACGTGTTCTAATTGCAATAAGAGGGAAAAGTAGGTTAGAAACAAATAGGAAAATGACAGGAGCTATTTCAGCAATTTAAATATTGTTCATTAGTGAGAATGAAAGGAAGTGCACAGCCTACCTGCTGCTGCAACAATTAAGTTCCATGCAATTTGGCAAGAATAATATTAAGCAGTAGATGAATTTTCTGTTTGGTTTGCAAACACAATAAAATTCCTGTATCATTTCTACATAATGCTGGAATTTGACCTCTCCCCTAGGAATTGTTTCTCCTCCCTATGTTTGGACACACTGGCTATTAGTTTACAGGAAAGAGAGGAATAATTAGTGTGAAAGCAGTTAGCATGGTTGTGCTTTATAAACACAGATACACTCTTTTACCCAGGTAGACATATAAAATTCTCTTTCATTTCTCATGGTTTTATTAGTTCATCTTAAAGCTAAAATAAAGAGTTTAGTGATTTTCTTACACAATAAATGAAAGGAAAATATAATGTATGTTCAATTTATATCTACATGTTTAATTAAATAAACCAGTAGCTGATAACCAGGAATTGTACAGTATCCATACATCTATGAACATTGTCACCTTGGCTAGCCTCAGTACTCAAATTTTTATGCTTGTATGTAAGCTTGATTCTTTGGATTATGAAAGTGAGTTTCCAGAAGATGACTATTAAAATGCTACTGGTTTCAGGGGATGTAACTCATTAATTTAATCTATCACCAAACATGAGTACTGTACAGAACTTAAATTTCAGAAAAGTATGGGATATAATGCTCAGGAAAAAAGAGATAGGAAACAGAAAGAGGAGGGAGGTAGGCCACCACTCGCTTGTCACTGGAAGGCTGGATAGATTTCTGCCCATAACTGACCCGTTAGCTGAGTGCCTGAATCAGGGCAAAATGCACAACATCTAGAACCAGATGAAGTGACCCTATGTTAAGGATTTGATTTAGAGTCTGAAGTGCTTCACGATAGGCTAAATCTGAGTGGAAGCGCTGTGAATGAGGTTGCTAGGATGTCAGACCTCCCTCACAACAGGGCAGTGATCTTAAAAATTGTCTTCCATCAGTGAAAACTAGGATAATAAATGAGGATAACCAATTTGCAAATAAAAAGGCATGACAGGTTGCATTTTTTAAAAGTGTATGTCACAATTTTGCCTAGGGCTCACTCTGTGGATATGCATTCTTTTCCTGTAGAGTTTTTACTAGAGGTATTTATTTAAGAGAGCTTTAAAGTACACTGGCATCCTTCAAAATGATACGCATTCTCTCATCAAGAGAGTATGCAAAGCATACTAACAATAATTTGTTTTTAGGTTGAGTTAATGCATTTTAATGAAATCTATCAAAGTTTTCATCTTTTTCTTTGTGAAGAGAATGTCTGTGAAGCATTTGCCTTTAGCTTGCCAAAACAAATGAAAAGCATTTATTATTTTGCTTATAAGGAAACATTAGTTCTTGTGGCTACATACAGCTCTTCATTTGCATTGTAAGTTTATATGAAGGAAACTTTCCTTGGAGATTAAGAATTGACTATCACTTAAAAAAATGAAAATGGACAGGCATTTTGTAGATTTGTGTGGCACATGCTTGATCTGTTAAATATGTACTCAGAGATTTTGTGGTTTAGGTTGTTTATGGACAAAGTATATCATGCCACAAAATTTAAGTGTGACTGGAACCTTATTGAAAAGAGATTTGACCTCAAATTCATATGTTCATCTAAAAATGCTGTACACTTAAAATATCACTTTAGCTCTTGGTTAGAATCATAGAAAATGTTTGTTTTATTGGCTTCTACCTATATAAATATAGTGAATGTTATTTTCCCTTTAAAAATTCTTAACAAGAAAACCATTCATCTAATTTATACTGAAGCGCTCTACAATAGGCTTAGTATATAATCATTGGATAGCACCACAATAAATAGCTACTATATATTCATCAGAAGTTATTATTAATCATCAGCTTCTTATAATGGCTATGCTTATGTCTTTCTAACAGCTTCACTCTGTCAATGAAGTTACTGTGGACTGAGCTAAGAATTTCATTAAGTGCCTATTTTTTACAAGAAACACCTTTGTGAAGAATATATAGACATAAGCACATAGGCAATATGTAATTGCCTTATTATTTCATTGCCATAATTCTATTTTAGAGATGGGCTTCACATATCCATCTTTAAAATTAACCATTTTAAAATAGCCTTGAGATTTACTCTCTTTTAAAGTGCATCAAAATATCACACAAAATAAAAAACTTTTATCAGAACAGTAATTCTTCCTTAATTTGAGTCTTAATCTTTGTCCCTTTTAGTAGTGTTTGGGACCAATTGAAGGGAAGGTTGGAAATGCCAATCAATGTATTTTTACCCAGAGAAGTAATTGACAAAATGAAGATAAGATTTTAAAAATGCTTAAAAAGCCTTGTGTATATTGATGGAATAAAATTACACAAGAAAAAATAGATTCAATCCATTGATTGATTTAAGTCATAACTTTTGCTAAATCTGGAAATGCCACTTCCAAAAACACAGAATACCTATACATATACCAAGGAGAAAAACTCTATATCCAACATCCTAATAGGTAGTGTATGAAAGCAGAGAGAAAGATATAATCTAACCTGTTCCTCACAAAACATATGTCTTTGCCATGGACACAAAATAGGTTTCATGCATACATATGTATTTCAAAGAAGAAAATCTGGGAAAAAATAAAATAGCAATACATTTTTAAAGTAATCATCTTATATCAATAGATAGTTGATTACAAATTGCAATGAAGTGAACATCTTTGAAGAATTCAGAGCCCATAATAGGCAATGTTATGTTCGTAAAGACTGCCAGTTTAGAGACATTTCTATTGATACATAATAGTACATATTTATGGGTACATGTGATATTTTGATGCATGCATACAATGTGTAATGATCAAGTCAGGATATTTGGTATATTCGTCACTTGAAACTTTTATCATTTCTTTGTGCTGGGAAGATTTCAAAACTTCTAGCTATTTTAAAATATACAATATATGGTAGTGAACTGTAATAATCTTGCTGTACTAACAAACACTAGAATTTATTTCCTCTCTAACTGTATGTTTGTATCTTTTAACCAATTCCTCTTTATCTCCCCACCCACAACCATCCCAGCTTCTAGTAACTATTCTACTCTTTAATTCCATGAAATCAACTTTTTTAGCTCCCACATATGAGTGAGAATATGTGACATTTGTCTTTCTCTGCCTGCCTTATTTCACTTACCATAGTGACCCACATTGCTGCAAATGAGAATTTCATTATTTTATATGGCTGAATAGTATTCCATTGTGTGTATATACTACATTTTCTTTATCCATTCATCCACTGATGAACTATTAGGTTGATTCCATATCTTGGCTATTGTGAATAGTGCTGTGACAAACATTAGTGTTTAAACAAGGTATTTATTTCTTTGATATACTGATTTTATTACTATATCCCTAGTTGGATTGATGGATCTTATGGTAGCTCTATTTTTAGTTTTTTGAGAAACCCTCATACTGTTTTCCATAATGGATGTACCAATTTACATTTCCATCAATAGTGTATGAGTTTCTTTTACTCTGAATCCTCACCAGCATTTGTTGTTTTTTGTGTTTTTTTCATAAAAACTTTCTAACTAGGGTAAGATGATATTTCATTATGGTTTTGATTTGCATTTCCCTGGCGATTGGTGATATCGAGTCTTTTTTCATTTACCTGTTGGCCATTTGTATATCTTCTTTTCAGAAATAACTATTTAGATCCTTTGCCCACTTTTTAATGGGATTATGTTTTTTCTGTGAGTTTTTTGTTCGTTCGTTTTTTGCCAGTGAGTTGTTTGAGTTCCTTGTATATTTTGGATATTAGTTTCTTGTTGGATAAATAATTTGAAAATATTTTCTCTCACCGTAATGGTTAAATCTTTACTCTGTTGATTGTTTCCTTTGCTCTGCAGAAGTTTTTTATATATGTTAATATAGTCTCATTTGTCTATTGTTGGTTTTGTGCTTTTGAGTCCTTGGACACAAATTTTTGCCTCAATCAACATCTTAAAGTGTTTCCCCTATGATTTCATCTAGAAATTTTATAATTTAAGATATTATATCTAAATATTTAATCCATTTTGTTTTGTCTTTTGTATATGGTAAGAAATAGGGGTCTAGTTTCGTCCTTCTGCATGTAGATATCCAGTTTTCTCATGACCACTTATTGAAAAGGGTGTTTTTCCTCCCAATGTATTTACTTAACACTGTTGTCAAAAATCAGTTGGCTGTAAATATGTGTATTTATTTCTGGGTTCTCTATTCTGTTCCATTGGTCTATGTGTCTATTTTTATTCCAATATCATGCTGTTTGGTACTATAGCTTTGCAGTATATTTTAAAATCTGACAGTGTTATATCTCCAGCTTTGTTCTTTTTAATCAAGATTTCCATGGCTGTTTGGAGTCTTTTTTGGTTACATACAAATTTTAGGTTTTTTTTTTTCTTTCTATTTCTGTTTAGACCGTCTTTGGCATTTTGAAAGTTATTGCATTTAGTCTGTACATTGATTTGAATAGTATGGTAATTTTAACGATATTAATTCTTCCAATCCATAAGCATGGAATTGGAATATCTTTCTATTTGTTTGCATCCTCTTCAATTTCTTTCATCAGTGGTTTGTAGTTTTCCTCACAGAGGTCTTTCACCCCCTTGATTAAATTTATTCATAGATATTTTACTGTTTTGTAGCTCTTGTAAATGGGATTGTTTTCTCAATTTCATTTTCTACTAGTTCATTACTGGTTTATAGAAACGTTATTGATTTTTGTATGTCGATTTTTTATCCTATAATTTTACTGAATTCACTTCTAAGTTGTAAGAGTTTTTTTTAGGAGAGTCTCTAGGTTTTTCTACATATATGATCATGTCATCTGAAAGGACAATCTGGCTTCCTCTTTTCCAATTTGTACGCCTTTCCTTTCTTTCTCTTGCCTGATTGCTCTGGCTAGGACTTCTAGTACAATGTTGAATAAGAGTGGTAAAAGAGGGAATCTTTGCCTTGTTCCAGTTCTTAAGGAAAGATTTTCAGTTTTTTCCCATTTGGTATGATGTTACCTGGGAGTTTGTCATATATGGCCTGTATTATGTTAAGGTATATTCTTTCTATGCCTAATTTGTTGAGTTTTTATCATTAAGGAATGTTAAATTTTATCAAATGTTTTTCTGCATCTATTAAGATAATAATATGGATTTTGTCTTTCTTTCTGTTAATGTGATGTATCATTTTTTCTGATTTGCATATATTGAACCATCCTTGAATTCCTGGGATAAATCCCACTTGATCATGGTGTATTATTTTTTTGATGTGTTTTTGGATTCAGATTGCTAGTATTTTAGAATTTTTATGTCTGTATTTATCAGGGATATTCACTTATAAGTTTTATTTTTTGTTGTGTTATTGTCTGGTTTTAGTATCAGGGTAATGCTGGTCTCAGAATGAGTTTGAAGATATTTCCTCCATTTAATAGTTTAGAGGAATGGGTGTTTGGCTTCTTTATAAGTTTAATAGAATTCAGCAGTAAAGCCATCTTTACTGGTATTTTCTTTGCTGGGAGACTATTTATTACTGATTCAATTTCATTACCCATTATTGATCTGTTCAAATTTTCCATTTCATCCTGGTTCAACCTTGATGAGTTGCATGTATCCAGGAATTTATCCATTTACTCTAGATTTTCCAAGTTTTTAGCATATAATTGTTTATAATAGTCTATGATGATCCTTTTATTTCTGTGATATCAGTTTTAATATCTCCTTTCTCATTTCTTATTTTATTTATCTGAGTCATATCTTATTTTTTTCTTGGATGGTCTTGTTAGCAGTTTATCAATTTTGTTGATGTTTTTAAATGACAACTTTTTGTTTCTTTGATCCTTTTTAATTTATTTAGTCTCTGTTCATTTAGTTCTACTCTGATTTTTGTTATTTCTTTCCTTCTACTAATTTGGGATGTGGCTTGTTCTTGTTTTTATGGTTCCTTGAAGTGTTTGGTTATTTATTTGAAATTTTTCTACTTATTGGATGTAGGCATTTATGACTATAAACTTCCTTCTTAGCATTGCGTTTACTATATCCCAAAGGTTTTAGTATGTTGTATTTCCATTTTTTATTTTTAGAAATTTTTTTGAATTCCTTCTTAATTTTTTCATTGACCGAAGGTCATCCAGGAGCAAGTTGTTTAATTTCCATGTATTTGTACAGTTTCCAAAGTTTGTCTAGTTATTGATTTCTAGTTTTATTCTGATCTAAAAAGATACTTGGTAAATTTACATTTTTTTTTAATTTGTAGCCTAACGTATGGTCTATCTTAAAGGATGTTCCATGTGCTGATGAGAATTTGTATTCTGTGCCTGTTGGATAAAATATCCTGTAAACATCTGTTAGTTACATTTGTTCTAAAGTACAATTTAAAGTCAATGTTTCCTTGTTGATTTTCTCTCTAGGTGATCTGTTCAATGCTGAGAGTGAAATGAAGTACCCCACTATTATTGTATTATAGTCTCTGTCTCCCTTTAAATCTAATGACATTTGCTTTAGATGTACAAGTGCTTTTTTTTTTTGTTTTTGGTACATACACATTTAGAACTGTTTCATCCTCTTGCTAAATTGATACCTTTATCATTATATAATGAATTTCTTTCCTCTTCTTACTGTTTTTGACTTACAGTCTGTTTTATTGATATAAATATTTCTTATCACTTTTGGTTTCCACTTGTATAGAATGTCATTTTCTATAACTTTACTTTCAGTTACTATGTGTCTTTACAAGTGAAGTAAATTTCTTAAAGTCAACATATAGTTGGGTCATGTTTTCTTAAACCCATCCATTCAGCCAGCCTGGGCTTCTAAGTGGGTAATTTAATTCATTTACATATAATGTTTTTATTGATAGGTGAGGACTTACTCATTTCCTTTTTTTCTTTTTCTTGTTGTTGTTTTGTATATTCTTTGTTTCTTTATTTCACTCTTAGTGTTTAGCATTGCTGTTTGGTGGTTATCTGTAGTGGTAACATTTGCATCTCTTCTCTTTCTTATTCCTATTTCTCTTTCTTGTCTGCTCTACCAGTGAATTTTATACTTTCTTATTTTTTCATAATGATATATATGATCCTTTTACTTCTAGATATAAACCTCCCTTAATCATTTCTTGTAAGGCTCATCTAGTTGTGATGAATCTCCTCAGTTTTTGCTTATCTCAGACTCTTTCTCCTTCAGTTTTGAAGGATAGCTTTTGCTAAATACAGTATCCTTGGCTGAAAGGATTTTCTTTTTTCTTTTATTACTTTGAATATGTCATCTCAATCTCTCCTGGCCTGTAAAGTTTCTGCTGAGAAATCTGCTGTTATTCTGATGGGGGTTTCCTTACATGTGACTTGCAATTTTCTCTTCTGTTTTTAGAATTATCTTTGTCATTGATTTTTGAGCTTGTCTCAAATGTGTCTTGCAGAATACCCTTTTGGTTTGAATCTATCTGAGGTTCTTTGAGCTTCCTAGATCTTGATGTCTGTATCTCTTGTAAGAATAGGAAAGTTTTCAGCTATTATTCAGTTAAATTGATTTTCTATGCTTTTACCCATCTCATCTTCTCAAACACTCAAAATATGAATATTTGGTCACTTTATGGCATTTCATATATCACATTTTCTGACAGGGTTATATCAGAAGACCTGTCTTCAAGTTTATAAATTCTTTTTTCTGCTTGATTTAGTCTATTTTTAAAGCTCTTTTTTGTGTATGTGTTTTTATTTCATTCATTGAATTCTTCATTTTCAGGATATCTGGTTCTTTTCTATGGCATCTATCTTTTTGGCAAATTTCTCATTAAATCACAAATTATTTTTCTCATCTCTTTGTATTGTTTATCTGCATTCTGTTGTATTGAACTGAGCTTCTTTAATATCATTATTTTGAATTCTTTTTCAGGCATTTCACAGATCTCTCTTTTGTTGGAATGTATTGCTGGAGAATATTGTGTTCCTTTGGAGATATTATGTTTTCTTGCTTTTTCATGTTTTTTGTGTCGTCATGTTGATTTCAGCACATCTGATGTAACAGTTGCTTCTTCCAATTTCATAGGTTACCTTTCGTAGCAAAAGACTTTTTTTCTATAGTTGCATGTATAGAATCGGATGGGTAAAGTGCTTCGACTTTGAGTCTAGGTGGACACAATATGGTGTAGTCTCTGTATGATTTCATTAGCTATAATCAGTGTCAGTAGTGTCTGAGAATTTCTCAGTGCTTTGGGTGTGGTTCTTAGTGGTCGCTGTGATGAGGCTTTGCTGGGGACAGGAGTGCCAGGTGGGACATTCCTTGAGACTCAGATGTGGCAGTGGGCCAAGCATACTGGTCCTTGGGAATATGGGTGACATACATGGGCACTATTGGTAGTGGGGCCAGGCAGGCCAATCCTAGGGTCTCCAGGGAGCTTGCTTAGTTGCCAGTAGTAGGCAGGTTTTCAGGCCTCCTAGTGGCATGTGTTACATTGGCAATGGCAGTAGTAGTGGCAGGCTAGACCTTAGATCCCCAGGCAGCACACATCAGCACAAGAGGTCATGATGGCTGGCTGGGCAGGCTAATCCCAAGCACCCCAGTTGATGCATGTGGACAGGTGCCAGCTGCAGTGCTGGCAGCAGACTAGGCAGGCCTAGAGTTTATGTACAGGCACCAATGTTGGTGAGTGGGTAGGTCAATCCCTAGAAACCTTGAATATGTGTACAGGCACAGAACTTTCCTCAGGTTCTTCAATGGTGCATGGGTGAAGACTGCAGTGGGCAGTGCTAATTGATTCCCAGGCACCTGCACAATGTATGAGTGTAACAGCATGCAGGATGGGCCCATGTTTAGGCCCCTAGAAGGTATGTTATCACCCATTGCTGCAGGTGTGGTGGGTTCATCTCCAGGACACTGGATAACATGCACAGGCACTGATGGGTCAGTACCAGGGCAGGCATACTTAACCTCATGGTCCCTGATGGTGCATGTGAGCGCCAGCTGTGGCAAGTAGGTGGATCAATCCCAGGACCCGGGATGGCAGAATGGTGGTAGTGGTGGTGGGCAGGATAGGAATGTCTCAGTAGCCTGAAGGCATATGCAAATGCATGGCAGCCCTACTGCTGGGGGATTCAGGGTTACTGTCAATGGCAGTGGCCCCAGGCAAATGTCTCTCAGGCTTAGGAGAGAATGCATTTCAGCTCCTTTTGTCCCAGGGGCAGCCTTCCTGGTGTGCTTCACTACTCATTCCCTGAGATGCAGGACATTGTGTGGGCTAGAGTACTAGGGACTTGGCTGTACCATTGATCCAGCTGACATCGCAATGCTACAGTCCTCTGAGTGGATATGAGGGAATGTCAGCAGGACTTCAGGGATTTGAAGATGCAGGGCTGCTGAGCCCTAGGGCAGATGTAGTTAGGTGGGGGCTGTACTCTCAAAATGGTGCAGTGTTGCAGCTGTTTGCATCTCAGGGAGTGTGTGGGACTCATTGTGAACTTTCACTCTAGAAGAATGCCATCATGTGAAATCCAGGCAGCTCTCTGTACTGGTCTCAGGGCCCATAAGAGCCACAGGGCTTTCTTGTGGCTAGCATTGCAGGAGTCCTCAGTGGGCATGTGGACCACTGGTGATCTCTTGACTAGTTTTTCCCCACACTGGAGAATTTCTCTTGGCTTCAAGCCAATCCTGGCCAGGCCAGGTGCTTTGCTTCCCTCTCCTTCTGTGGCTGAGAGGTTTCCTGTCACTTCCCTGCTGAACTCAAGTGTTCTCTCTTATATACTCTATTCAATGTGTGATTATCTACTTACTGTTTTGTTCCTTCTTTGTGGAGGAGGTGAGTGCTGGGTACCTCTAGTCAGCCATCTTTAAGCCCACCTCCTACTCTCCCAGTTAGAGACATTCTAAATTTTCAACAAAATTGAGTAAAATAAATATTTTTACACTTTAGAAGAATATTCAGATACTCTCTAAATTATAGTATTAGCACATTTGATATATAATTCTCAGTTTCCTAAACAATAGATCATAATCAATAACATAAAATATTTCAAAATATGTAAATATTACATCATGATCAAAGCCTCAATATTTTGTGTTTTCAAAAAGAAGCTTCCTCATTTTTATTGCACTATTTTGAAAATATTCCTACATATTTAGCAATGTACTATCAAGGAATTTGAAGTTTAATAGTCATTCAAATTTTGACTGTATTATCTTCATTCCTTCATACATGTAGCATCAGCAAATGATAATTTTTAACACTAATTCTTGGATTTGATCTTATTTTCCATAAGAGTAATTACATCTCATATTATGCTCAAAATTCTCAAAGTTTTCAATCAAAATTAAGCCCCATCCCAGAAAAAAAATATCATTTACTAATAGCTTTTCTAACAGAAGTTTTAAAAATTGATTTTGTATCTAAAAGAAAAACAAAACAAAATTTGATAAGTTTTCTTCTTCCCTGCTGTGTTTTTCTGTCAATAAAGCTATCTAGATGGAATCTTTGCAGAAAGAACATTACTACTTGTGACTATACAAACATTTTAGAGATTATTAAGAATTATTAATCTACTTTAAAAGTGAAAGTGAAAATATCTTGAATTTGATGTAATCAAGCACTACAGGAACTAAATATGGTATAAGTCATTAAAAATTCTCAACTTAAGACAAAAGTGTGGCATTATTATCGATTTTTTTTGGAGGGACAAATGTGCAGTAACAAAATTTCTTTGTCTTTTCCAAAGTAAAAAGTTAAAATGCGTGAAAAGAAAATAATAAGCCTGAAAGGTGCTAATCATGTGAAAGGCTGGCAAAAGGGTAAACACAAGGTTTTGTAATAAAGTACTGAACTGAAACCACTACCAGTTTTTCAGAGTGACATAGTTCCATTCTCATGTCCATTCAGACTGCACTCATATTACTATACATATGAAAAAACATACACATATAACCAGAGTCCCCAATTTCTAACAGATTGCTTATGTTCTTTTTTAGGAAAACTATGCTTAATTCACATATTACTGTAGCCTCTAAACCTTACTGTAGTTGAGTAAATGCATAGTACTTCACAGTATAAGACACTCTATGAGATAAATCCATTATTATTTCACAAACCAATGAAGCAGTGATGAGTGAGTTTTATCCCCAAAGAAATCTGCAATCCCCGTAGTCTGATGTGCAAAGAGAATAAATCATATTATACTTTTATCAAAGGACTAGGAAATCTTTAACAATGAATAGAACATTGGCAGTGTATACTGCTCATTAGGAAACAATGGCTAATGCCCCAGCTGGAAGAGTATCCAGTTGATCAGTATGACTTAGTACAATGTGGGAATAAAATGTCTTTCCAAACAAAATAAACCATGCATGTCCTTTTAGCTAGAGGCATATTCCCCAATCTAATGAAAGATGTGGTAAGCATTAATTAAGCCAGGATTTAGGAAACATGTTTATTATCAAATACTCAAAAATTAAAATTAAATATATGTTATAAAAACTCAAGGATATGAGAAAATGATTAGAGACTGTACCTTTTCTGTTAATTAATTTTTATTTTAACATTTTACAAACTTATAGACAGGTAGGTTTTGCTGAAATTATTTGGATCATGTAACAGGAGACCATTAAAAAGCGTTCATTTTTTATTTCCAAAAAAAAAAAATACTACAATAGTACTCTACAGGTGAATAAAGTTAGACTAATTCCTAGATAGTTTTATAACATATCCCATAGCCTCACTCCAATATTGCCCTTGGGGAACATGCTTTCTTTGCACATAATTAATTGCCTTCAAAGTAGAAGATGAACAAAAATGCAACGAAATCCCTTGCAAAAATACATTGATGTGTTGATCTGTATGACCTCTTCTATGCCTATCCTTATACAAGCATTATTATTATCGGTATCAATACAATTATGTATTCTTTTTTCATTTTCCAGTTATAGACTTTTTGTATTATGTTCTTACAGATATTTAACATTTTAAACATAATATACTATTAAAAAATATATTGATAATTATTAATAGTCCAGGAAATTTTCTTTCAATCCTTTTTCTCTCTAACCTATGACACATGAATACGTCACTAAAGTTTTTGTTTCAATTTTGCTTCCTTCATAGCTCTCTTAGATGTGTCATCTCCTGTTCTGTTCATCCAAACCCCTATAACTCCTATGGATCCTCATTTAGGCTCACTGTCATCTCTCATCTAGACTATAATAAGAGTTCTTTATTTGTTTTTGTTATATTTTTCTCCAGTTTAGGTCAGCCCCTCAAATCTATCCCTTGCACAGCTTCTAGATGGAAATACCTATTTTATTACTTCTAAAATATCACAAATAACAAATCACACCATGAATTATGAAGCACCAAGAATATGAAATATATACTGACAAACTAAAATAAAATATATTCTAATCATCTAAAATGTTCATTTATACTTACTGAGATATTTCAACTTAGTGAATGTATTAGACATATTTTATCATAGTTAACTCTTGCATATAAAAATATATGGAGAACAGGGCACAGAGGCTCATGTCTGAAATCCTAGACATTTGGGAGGCAGAGGCAGGAGGATCGCTTTAGAACAGGAGTTTGAGACCACACTGGGCAACATTGTGAGACTCCATCGCTACAAAAACTTGTAAAAATTAGTCAGACATGGTAGCTTGTGCCTGTAGTACGAGCTACTCCAGAGGCTAAGGCAACATGATTTCTTAAGTCCAGGAGTTCAAGACTTCATTGAGCTATGGTCGTGCCACTGCACTCCAGCCTGGGTGATAGAATGAGACCTGGTCTCTTAAAAGGTGTGTGTGTGTGTGTGTGTGTGTGTATACTAATTGGTTACAGTATTCCTAAATAATCTTCATATTTATGGTCCAATTCTTAGGAGTCACCTTTCAACTCACAGTTTTTTAATTGGTGTTTTCCCATTCAATATTGTCTTCTGTGCCACCAAGAGCATTGGCAGCGCAGCATTTAAATCTTAAAATCTAAATTAAGTTTTTTAAGTGTCACTTTTAAAATGGGTGAGGAGGTACATAGGTTTTCAGACATCTTTTATGGTATAACTAAGCAAATGTCCAAACAAACACTGCTTCGAATCCAGACACTGAACCTGGAAATTAGGTTATTTGAGTGAGACAATTCTTGTCAATCCCATTTCCTGGACAGGATTTCACTCTTATTTTGCCAGGTCACTTTTGGGACTCCTGTCACATGTGAATAAAAATCTCTGATTTCTGTAGGTTAGTTGGGAAAATATAATAGTGTTCCTTCATGCAAAGCATGATTAGATCCAAGAATCAGTTTGCAAATACACTTTTATAATTTAACCCATTTATAAGTATGAGACTAGTTGGTTTGTGTATCACATGCCTCCATAAATGTGATTGCGCTCTCTTGTAAAATTTCGTGTCTTCTTTTTTGAGGAAACATCTATCATGTGCCCAACCAATTATAGATGAAAATTATACTATAAGTCAAGATGTAAGTTACTTTGGTTAAAGTGAAATACATTAACAAATATTCATATTTCTCATATTCTAAGAATTAAAAGTAGTATCATATTCACTAAATATTAAGTTTAATCCCTATGATGTATGGCAGTTAATTTTCTTTCTTCCATTCCTACTTTGTTAATTTCATTGATAAATGTATCTTTTCATGTCAAATATATGATTTATAAAAGAAATAAATAGAATGAGAGGTACCTAGTGTCTTGATGAATTATTAGTTAAATATAATTTCCATAGTTAAATAAAAACAGCATTCATTACAATCAAAAATGATGAAACTAGCTCATAAAACTATGTTGCCCAGTTTTACCAAAAGTGCTAATTTTTAAAAGGTTTACTTTGATATATAATAGCATACATCTATAATAATTATCTTTTAAACAAATTTCTTCTTAATAGATGATGTGGTTAAAATTAGTAAAAAATATGTTTGTGAATATCATCAGTTGGGAACTCTCCAGACATTATTTTCTCAAAAACTCTGAAATTCATTATTGAAATAAAATATGAAAATTGTTTTTCATTATAAATGCTTGGCCAGTTCTTTTCCTGGTAACCTCAGGAAAGGAATTAGAATTATTTAAGCATTTTGAATAAGTGTTTGGCATTTTCATACCTGGGGAAGAGTTATCTGGCATGAACATACAAAATAAGTTAAATGGAAAAGAATCTGGATCATAATGAAAAATACAAGTATATTCAAGATACAATTAGTGTTGGAAATAATGAGGAGCTAGAAATTAGATTCTGAGAAGCAAAATTATATTTATATATAATTTATGCAATATGATAAAATATGTGTAAACATTGGTAACTTAAAATACAAATATAAAATCAAGTGATAATATTTGAATATTTGAATATAAGGTAAAATTAGAAGGTTAATGTTTGATTGTGCTTTTTGGTGTTAAGTTATAAAAATAGAGAAGTTGAAGGTAGTTCTATTTAGAAAAAAATTACTTCAATTCTTTATGTACTCAACTTTTTATTTTTCAATGGTATAACATTCATGATTTTAAATGACAAACATTAATGTGCTAAAATTGAAAATTAGTAAGATACCCAAGCAGAAATTTCCAACAGATAAGACAATGGTTGCAGAAATATAGACTTGAAGGTGTGGGATCTGAAAATAAAAAGAAAGCTAGGCTAGTCAAATGATAACCAAATAAAAATAAGATGAAAGTTTCTTTTTTTTTCATATTTTTAAAATTTTTTGAGACAGAGCCTCACTCTGGTGCTCAGGCTAGAGTGCCATGGTGTCAGCCTAGCTCACAGCAACCTCAAACTCCTGGGCTCAAGCAATCCTCCTGCCTCAGCCTCTGGAGTAGCTGGGGCGTGTGCCACCATGCCCAACTAATTTTATCTATTTTCAGTAGAGACAGAGTCTCACTCTTGCTCAGGCTGGTCTGGACCTCCTGACCTCAATTGATCCTCCTGCCTTGCCTTCCAGTATGCTAGGATTATAGGCGTGAGCCACCATCCTGGCCTGAAAGTTTCAATAAAATACTGAAATTCAGAAAACCAATAGTAACTATGGAAATAGAATAAAGATCATTGCTTTTGGCAAAGTAGAGGCTTCACAACTTAATGTTAGTGTAACCACTCTGTGCCTGATATAAATAAATAAAATGGGATTACGAAGGGAGGGTTTTGAGACTCAAACTAAGTATTACTCTAAAGTGTTTAATATAGTGTCCAGTGAACAAACTCTTAGAAATTATTAGGTTACTTTTACTAAGTTAATTACAGAAAAGTTGGCAGCAGAATATTGAGTCATATTTTATTACCCATTTTATTTTTTAAAAAAATCTTAAAATACTTAAATAAAAATTGTTATTATTAGTGACATTGCCAAAGATTCAGATGGTTTATAGAAAACTTGTACAGGCATAAACATATTTAACAATGTGTCATAAGACTGTGGAATAGATTGGCTTAATATATAGTATGGAACATTCAGCAACTTATAATATTAAATCAGATAACTGCTATGGTTTTATAATCTCAGTAATAATAAAAATATGGAGAAAGAGAAATTGAAGTCATCAAATCCAAAATTCATCTTGACGTATTTCTGTACTATGGCATAAGTTTTAAGATCGTGGCTCCGAGGTCAAATTATGTCACTTTGACACTTTGGGAAAGTTACTTAATCTCTGTGTTTTAATTTTTTCTTCTATTAAGTAAAGATAATAATGACAATTTTCTTGCAAAGTTGAAAGTAATATCTGAGTTCATACATATGAAGCACATAGAAAAGTACGTGGTACATAGTAAATTTTTACAAAAGTATGAAAGTGTTATGTACACTGCATATTTCCTAACACATATTTTAAGTTAGCATTTTCCATTCTGATTGTATGGGTATTAATGGCCAAACTATAAGTAATAAATATTCTCACAGAGTTCTTCGAATTTAGAGCTTATACGAAAACGTTAGTTTGTAATTCCTCCTCCACAACTCCACCCACAATGACTGAATATCCTAGATATGTTCATTATTTTTCCCTCCAATAGAACATAGATCCTCTCTGGATCATGGAAATTCTGTTTTTTCTCCCACATACTCTCTATCAGATTCTATTTTCAGAACACTTAAAAAGAAATCCAGCTGAGTTATATTGATGACTTAAGCTGTTACGTTATATTAAGACTTAAAAGTTGTATTGAAGTTTGTTCATTTTCTATCATTTGGGGAAGAAAAACCATCAGTCATTCTTCCTATTGTTTCATTTAAAAAGGAAAAGTCAGAAGAAAAGGAAACAATCACTCTATATGTAAACTGGGTTAAGTGACAAGTTGTTTGACAAATGTCAACAGGTTAAAATTTAAAGATTGTATGTTAGCCTTCTTCAAAGTTGTGTTTTGCCATTTATAACAGATAGGCATGACGTATCAATTAAGTATGTCCTTTCTTAACAGAATAGTCAGATATTGAAATCATAACATAGCTTAATGTAATCTCCATATTTTCACATTGTGTTCCTCTTGGTTATTTATCATATTGTACCTTGTGTTATAGTTTTCCTGTTTATCTCTTAACATTAGCTAATAAAATTGTTGTTTACCCCTGGAGCCCATCACAATGCCTTCGGCATGGCAACGTTACTAAATATTTGTTGATGAGGGGAGGAGTAGTATGCTTATATTCATACAAGCTGATAGTTTACACACATAACTGTGTGTTCCTTGAAGGTAGGGACTACATATTTTATTTCTGAATCCCTGGCACCTCATAGACTGTTTGAAACAGAGCAGGTGTACAATAAATATTTTTTGGCAAAATAAATAAGTATTTTGATGGGAATAAAACTCAGAGTCTTTTGAAAGTAGTCATGAAAGATAAAGTTCATGATAGATAAAAGTATATTGGGTAAAATTTGAAGAGGTTAAATGCTGAATAACAAAAGATTATAAATTTAGAATTTTAGACACTGATTAATATTCCAGTTGTAGTACTTAATGGATATATCTGGATAACAACCTTTATTTTTTGCCACTAAAATGAGGAAAATAATAACTTATTTGGCTACTGGTTCAAGGTATGTAAAACAAGAAGTTATTTCTAATCTGGTACCATACATGAGCCTTCCGCAGGTCGTTTCATTGTTCTATCAAGCCAACTGCTTTGGGATCACAGGGAACATGGTAAGACTAGTGATTATGCTGGTCATGCATCTCTTTTTTTTTTTTTTTTTTGAGACAGAGTCTCACTCTGTTGCCCGGGCTAGAGTGCCCTGGCATCAGCCTCGCTCACAGCAACCTCACACTCCTGGGCTCAAGTGATCCTCCTGCCTCAGCCTCCCGAGTAGCTGGGATTTTAGGCATGTGCCACCATGCCTGGCTATTTTTTTTTTCTATATATGTATTTTTAGTTGTCCAGATAATTTCTTTCTATTTTTAGTAGAGACAGGGTCTCGCTCTTGCTCAGGCTGGTCTCGAACTCCTGACCTTGAGCGATCCACCCGACTCGGCCTCCCAGAGTGCTAGGAGTACAGGTGTGAGCCACTGCGCTCGGCCCGTGAATCTCTTGACTGCCTGTTTTTCCTCTAAATGTGTCCTCTAATCAGACAAAATATATATGAAAAAAATAACAACACATGAGGAATTATCTGAATCTATGAATGTGTTAATAGAAGTGCTCCAGGATCTTCTTATAATGCAATGTGCTACTCCAACTATGACGAAAAGGGTTGAGTATAATCAAACTTTTCCAGGTGGCTGCCTAGAATCCTAGGAATAATTTAATATTAGGGACACATTAGTCTCCACTTTTGGCAGATCAGGCACTCAGTTCAGCTTTGTTGAGGGAGAGTTTATGCTATCATGTGCATGCATAGTGTCTATCATGGTCATTTTGTTTGTGGGCTTATTAAACAAACAGTACTATGACTGGGGGAAAAAGTATAGTGTTATCCACAGGATGGCTCCTCTTGTCCATCAGACTATTGATACCCTGCACCGAAGTGGACTTTTTCCTAGTGGGACTTTATATAGGACATGAATATCTTCACACGATGTCCATTCTAAAATGTCTGTCTCTATCCCCAGTCCCAGTAAATTCTTGGAGAATATTACTATAGTAGTTTATTTTCCCCCCTACGTCTGTCAGGGACTTGGACAGCAGACAATTCATTAATGAGCTATCCCTCAAAAAATCATTGTAGATGGATAATTCAAGCCATCTCTCCTTCCACAAGAAGTGAATAATCAGAAGGATTTTCCTTCACTACTGTTTTCAAGGGCTGTTATGGAGTACAGATGTAAGCAGTGATGGTCTACTTCCAGCTAGTACCAGTATCTCTCGGAAATCTAGCAGTAAACCAGACTCAAACATTTTCTTACTCCATTAATTGGTTGTGGGAAACTCCCCATGAGGTCGTGTCTGTAGTTGAGGGAAAGGCAGTGAAGCAGCAGGAGCAGGTACTATGAGTGTCTGAGCCATCTGTTCTTAGTTTATTTATGCCTTCTTGGACCTATGTGGCTAAGTCTAATATATACTATTTTCATTTTACAATGGAATGCTGCTATGCATATCCAATTTTATGGTTCAGTGGATCATATCACACAAAATAATTCATGATGTACAATACAAGTTGCATAGTTGTGGTGTCCCACAAACAGGTGTTTATTCTACAAACTCCCAGTAAAAAGGCAGGGCTGCATTTCAAATGGAGAATAGTTATTGGTAGAAGACAATATGGCTTTAACCCAAAACCTTAGAGGTCTGTGTGGTTATCCTTTTATGATGGCTTTCCAGAAGCTCTATATAACTTCTCTGTCTACCACAATAGTTTCAAAACCATTGAATCTACTAGGCCACAAAGCCCAATTCGCTGGGTGACATAGAAACCATAGCTTGAAACTGAATCTGAGTCATTTCCCCTCTCCTGTCAGTGCTGAGCCTTGTGGTAAACCAGTAAATGAATCAGAGCAATATTCCCAAATGTAGTATATATTATCTTCAAAATATGAGGCCCACCAAGCTTGTGTCTCTTTTTTTTGTGTCCGGTGTGCAAGGTACAGCAATGTATTTCACATTTTAAAGTAGGTAGTTCTATAGACCCCTATCATATTATTGAAGTAATAGTGTTCATAACTAAACTTTAATCATATGATTAAAAATACATCAAATGATTTTAAATGCTTAATTACATATGCAAAAGCTTATACATATTTAAATTCAATTTGAAACCTCACCTACAGGGCAGTCTCCTAATGTACCTAGATTTCTTGCTATTTCTGCTCACTGGGTCCTTTTAATATAATGTTATCTATGTAATGAGTGAGCATCATTCTCTGTAAGATATCAAGAAGATCAACATCTCTCCAGACTATATTATGACAGAGAATGGGATCTTTGATGTAGCCTTAAGTTACTTTTTCCTGTCATAAAGGCAAATTATTTATGATTATCTATTCTGATAAGAATGGGAAGAAAAAACATTTTTTCTGTGTCCATAACTGCATAATGGACACGAAGGGCCATACATATTTACTACTATAAAGACTCCCCTTCTAGAACTAGAGCTGTGATTGGCATTACCATCTGACTACATCTGAGATAACTATCTTTCCCCATGACATACCTGGTTTATTAATGGGCCAAATATAGAGAGAAAATAAAAATAGGATAGGGATCACCACATCTACATTTTTAGTTCTTTAATTTTTTAATTCATATTTGTTATTTAACCCCAGGGATGCAGTACTGCAACTTTAGAAGGTGGTAAGGGTGACAAGGGCTGCTTGAGAGACTTCTACTTGACACTTCCTAACATAAAAATCCTCACAGTGGTTGGGGAAACTCATCTGGTTTTTCTGCCAGTTATTACTACACTAAATGCTGAGACTGGAAACATAAGGACCATAGGATGATCTGTGGTCCACTGAGCCATTGTAAAACTGGCTTGAATCTCAATTCCATTGATCACTGACTCCATAAGCCCAAGATGAATATGAATTTAAGAGTCAGTATCTTATAAATCCTGGAAGTTCTGTGTACTACCTATTGTCCAGTGCACAGTCACTCTGGTAAATGACTGCAGGTCCCTTTGGGTAAGGCTAGAGAGAAGAGTCATGGGATTTATTAAATACCTGTGGGGCCAAGATATGTGAGAATGCGTTTTGTTGTATCTGAATTTTATATGTGTGTGTGTGTGTGTGTGTGTGTGTGTGTGTGTGTGTGTGTAGAGAGAGAGAGAGATTAATTATAAATGGATTGTAATGGACATTAATTTATCCCACATCTATTTGTCAGTCTTCCCATATTGATAGTTTTGTAGAGTGTAAACCTCATCATTACAAAGTAGAATCCATCAAGCTACCTTGT
>CAUYSK010118463.1:0-11115 GCA_963575035.1 Avahi laniger
ATTGGACAGCTAAAAATATATATAGAAGAAATTAGCCGGGCATGGTGGCGCATGCCTGTAGTCCCAGCTACTCGGGAGGCTGAGGCAGTAGGATTGCTTAAGACCAGGAGTTTGAGGTTGCTGTGAGCTAGGCTGACGCCATGGCACTCGCCCCAGGCAAGAGAGTGAGACTCTGTCTCAAAAAAAAAAAAAAGACCAGCCTGAGCAAGAGTGAGACCCTGACTCTACTAAAAATAGAAAGAAATTCGTTGGACAACTAAAAACATATAGAAAAAATTAGCCGGGCATGTTGGTGCATGCCTGTAGTCCCAGCTACTCGGGAGGCTGAGGCAGGAGGATCACCTGAGCCCAGGAGTTTGAGGCTGCTGTGAGCTATGATGATGCCATGGCACTCTAGCCTGGGCAACAGAGCAAGACTCTGTCTCAAAAAAAAAAAACAAAAAAAAAACTAAATCTTCTTTTCCTCACCCCATTCATTTCCAAGATACCCTTTTAACTTTGTGAGTACCCATGCGGGAGCCATTTGCTTAGTGTTTACCAGCCCTCTTCTGAGTGCTGGGCATACAGTAGCGAGCAACACATCCGTGGTCCCTGCCCTCCAGTCTGCAGTGGCGCACGGATGGCCTTTCACAGATGGCTGGGGGATGCTGCGAGGGAGAAGCAGAGGGGGCTCTGAGAGTGTGCAGCAAGGGCACCTGACTCCATGCGAGGGAAGGCTTCCCCACAGCAGTACATCTGAGCTGGGGTCGGAAGGAGCAAAGGAGCGTCCCAGGCAGCAGAAACTACACGTGCAAAGGTCCTGTGGCTGGAGGTGCAGGCTACTGGGGCAGGTCAGGTGAGGTTGGAGAAGGAAGCGGAAGTTCATGTCTCAGGCCCTTCAATGCTTGGGAGCATTGGGGGCTTCGGAGGGTTGAACAGTGAAGTGATGTACAACTTTCAAATGCTGCAAGCAAAAGAATGGCTTTAGGGTCTGGCGTGCCTGGGGTCCAGTCCTCAGTTTAACATTTAGACCTCTGAAGCCTGGGCTGCCCCCTCTCCTCCTGAAGCATTAGTCTTCCTCCCCGACAACAGGAGGACAGTCACGGGGGATGTGGAGATGGGCTGCAGTACTCCTGGGAGGGCTGAGCTCAGTGCCTGCACAGTAGGCGCTCCGTGAACAGAGGCTCTTAGCATAATCGTTCTTTTCTCCAAACCCATCTTTACCAGGAGGCTCGGTACAGACTCTGTGCACTGGACCCCTTGGGTGTGGATCTTTGTGGAGCCAGTGACCCTGCTACAGCAAGTTTTCCCTACATAGCAGCAGCCGTGTCATTATCTCATTATAATATTAATAGCATCTCCTGGAGTATTTGCTAAAATGCAGACTTCGGCCCCAGACCTTGGGAAGCAGGGTCTCTGGGAATAGGACCAACCCAAGAGTTTGTACTTTTTTTGTTTGTTTCTTTTTTAGATGGGGTCTTGCTCTGTCACCCAGGCTGGAGTATGGCTAGGACTACAGATGTGCACCACAGTGCCGGCTAATTTTTTTTTTTTTTTTTGAAGAGATAAAATCTTACTGTTTTGCCCAGGCTGGTCTCAAACTCCTGGGCTCAAGAGATCCTCCCACTTCGGCTTCCCAAAGTGCAGGGATTATAGACGTGAGCCACCACGCTGGCCAGGACGTTGCATTTTGAACCTGGTGTCCCAGGTGATTCAGATGCTACCTGCCAGACTCCTGGGAAGCCTTAAAGCCCCGCACACTCGAGTTCCTTTGTGCTGCTTACATTCTGTCCCAGGGACCAGCCCAGCCATTGACTTGCCCTGTGAACCTGGGCCAGTCACTGTGCCTCAGTCCAGCCCAGGAGAGGGTTGGGGGTGCTGGGCATGGCCCTGCACAGGTTCCCTGGCCAACACTGCCTTACCAGCCTGTGTCTTCTCGCAGCCTGCCCTCCTGTACCTGGTCCCCGCCTGCGTCGGTTTTCCCGTCCTGGTGGCACTGGCCAAGGGAGAAGTGACAGAGATGTTCAGGTAAGGCAGGATTGGGGACAGATGTTCACATGGCTGCAGGTGCGCCTGTGGGCAGCCAGTGCTGCCGGGGGTGTTTGTACACGTCTCCAGGGGAACGTTGTTCCTGCCACCAGCTCCACCCCTCACCCTTCCCGCCAGCACGTGGGCGTCTCACCTGTGGGCAGCAGTGGGAACCTTTCCCTAGGCAGGAGTGGGGAGGGGAAGGCCTAGGACCCTCTGAGAAGCCCCCACATCCAGATGCCAGCTGGATCCTGAGAACAGAGGGGCTGGTGTGGATTTCTCTCTGGGCGGCCCGCTCTCAGGAGCCTTGAATTTCCAACCTGGTTCTGCCACCAGGTGACTTCGGGCATGTCTTTCCCCTCCCCTGGCTTCAGTTTTCACATGTAAGTAATAGCAAGGTGGAAAGTACCCTGAGCGGAAGTCACACGTCAGTCCCTGTTCAGCCGCCTCTGGCTGTGACCCACAGCTTTCTCTCCATCTCAGTTTGTGTCTCGCTCGCACACATACCCCTTTCCCAGGGCCACATCCACACCTGCCACGCCCTACGCACAGCCCCAGCCAAACCCCAAGGCCTGCGTGACTCCAGCAGGTGTCTGCCCCCCAGCACCACCGACCCTGCCTGCCAGGGACCTAGAAATAGCTGCCAGCTGTGATTAAGGCTGCCCACTCGGGGGCCTTCCATCCAGCTCCACCTGCCTGGCCTCCAAGTTGTCCCTCGAGCGCCTGCCAAGGCCTCCCGTGCACCTGGCTGCCTGCAGGGGAGCCTGTGACTCACTCCTCCCCCATGCCTACCTCTGCCCTCTCTGTCCTGCCTAGAATCCCCGGCTCCCAGCCTGCCCGCCCATACCTCCTGGCCTGGCAAAGCTCTGTGGTTTCTGAGGCAAGCAGGGGCAGGGGGGTGAACTTGGGGACAAATCTGGGGGAACTGTGGAAGCAGCCATGGCATGTATCCCTGAGCTCAGCACCTACCCCTGCCCTCCCTCTGACCCTAATCCAGCCTCAGGTCCCCCTGCCCCACCACCCCGGGGGCAGCCTGCCCAATTTAATCCTGTTGTGTCTTCACTGGACGAGGCTCTGAACACCCCAGCCTGGGCAGAGAGTGCCCCCCTTTTGCCTGGCTGGTGCTACATGTTCTGCCACACAGGCACCCTGCCCCGCTTTCTGCCCTCTGCCAGCCCCACCCTGGAGGTTCTTAGATTGAGGTAAAAAGTAAGTGGTCTCTCTCTTCTCTTTCTATCCATCTCTCTCCCGATTCTCCACCTTACCTTTTGTTTTACTTTTCCCTTTTATTCACACTCCCCCTTTTTTAATTCATTTATTTATTTTTAAACAGGCAACACATTCACATGGTTCCAAATTCCACAGCTCTGAGGGGGTGAACATCCCCATGCCCCGTCCCGCTCACAGAGGCTGACTCTGTGACACCAACGTCCAGAGACACCTGCGCACCGAGACGCACAGACGGTGGCATTCGCAGCATTCTGCACCTTGGATGTTGCACGGAATGCTGTGTCTTAGCGATACTTTCACAGCAGCACACACACCTTTAGAGCATCCTTGTTCTTTTGCACGACTGCATGATGTGCCTTTGTATAGGTGCATCTTTTCTGTTCCACTTTCCAAGTCATACTGGCTTCTTTCCACAAAGCTTGGAAGTGCAGAGATAGATAAAAATAAGACAGTTCTGCTTCTTGCTCCTCGGAAAGGAAGTCTCTGTCCTCCCTCGGTCTTTCTCTCTCCATCTCTCTTTCTGTCTCTTCTCTGTCTCTCACGCAGCTACGAGTCCTCGGCGGAAATCCTGCCTCATACCCCGAGGCTCACCCACTTCCCCACAGTCTCGGGCTCCCCCGCCAGCCTGGCCGACTCCATGCAGCAGAAGCTAGCCGGCCCTCGCCGCCGGCGCCCGCAGAATCCCAGCGCCATGTAATGCCCAGCGGGTGCCCTCCTGCCCGCTCCCCCCTTCCGCCCCGGGGCCCAAGGTAGGGCAGACACTGCAGCTTCCGTGCACAGGGCAGGAGCACTGCCAGGGGTAGGCGCGGGAGGCAGCTCCTGCACAACCACCAGGCATTCGCTGCCCCCAGCCACGGGGCCGGGGAGCAGGGCACCCCAGAGGCTCGGTGCCCTCACCAATAAGGTGGGGCTCACGGGAGCACGCAGATGGAAATGGCCCTTGTCATACAGTAGTAGACACTGTTACTAGTCACGGCATATGTGTGTACATATATAACCTTGGGCAAGTCACTGTCTTTCGGAGCCTTTCTTCTACAAGTGGGCACATTCCTGCCTCACGGGGGTGATCTGGTGAGGAAATGTGTGTATTGTCCTTGGCAATGAACCGCTTGCTCAGTAAGTGAAGCCCATAGTAAAAGCTAAGCCAGCGTGTCTGTCTGCAAAGCGGCCCCTTGCCACTTGCCACTGGAGCAGTCTCCTCCACACCCCTCTGGGGCCGGGCTGTTCGATGCCTGCCATGTGCCCTGGGAGGCAGCCCACCTCCCATAGCCTCGTCCTGGCCCCCCTTTTTCCCCTCTCCAGCGGAAGGTTCAAGAAGCTTAAAGCTGGTCCACACAAGCCCAGGCGTCGCCTCTCTTCCACTGGCCGCTGCCTTGCTGCCTCTTGCGCCACTGGGCACGGAGAAGGCAGAGCAGCTGTCTGAGGAGGGCACGCCGCGGGCCCGGCCCTGTGCTGGAAGAGGCTGGGCAGTGGATGCAGGGCTGACGTTCTTCATGTGCCCAGGGCATTGCCTGGGGGGCAGGTGGGGACAACAAAGATTCTTCTCTCCCCCTCCTCTAAATGAATTTCTGTTGTTTTATTTTTTGGTCAGTTATGAGGACTCAAATGCTAAGGATCCAGCGGCAGCGGCAGGATCCAGAGAGGGAAGAGAGGCATCAGCACCGCAGGGGCTGGAGAAGAAGGAGGACTGATACGGCTGGCGTCTGACCCTCCGAGGGCCAGACCAGACCGGCGGGGGATGCATGAGCAGAGGGCACAGGAGGCCAAGGGCAGCTCCAGGACAGGGGTGGGGGCAGCAGGATCCCTCCAGCAGGGCCTCTTTGGCCTCTGTTTCCCTCTCCCCCTCCTGGCCTTCCTCTGCTTCTCCCCTTCCCCTGCAGGCAAAGGAAACCCCAGCTTCCCCCACTATCCAGGAGCCAGGTGGGAAAAGTGGGTGTGATTTTTAGATTTTTGTATTGTGGACTGACTTTGCCTCACATTAAAAATTCATCCCATGGTGGGGGCGGGCCACTGTGCTTCTGGAAGGGTTCTCTGCATAAGCTCCCCGTGTCTTGTACTGGGTTCACTGGGTCTTACCTGCCCATCCAGAAACTTCTCTGCAAGCCCCTTCCTGGGTGCCCACACCAGTGCCTGACCAGCTCAGCACCCCACGAACACCCTCTAGCCAGCAGAGGGGGCCCACGAGCCCTTCTTTCTCCCCAGCCATTGGGTTTTTTTCTTCACCACCTTCCTTCTTGCACTTGGGGTTAGTGAGGGTGTTGGGCAGGTGCTCACTGAGCCCCCCACTCACCTTGGCAAGGGGTGGGGGGAGTACCAGAAGGCTAACCTGACTCAGCAGGGGACCAGTAGAGCCTGCCAGCCTCCCTGGTCCAAGTGTCCACATGACTTCAGCTGAATAGGGCCTGGTTTCTAGGGTACCCTAAAGATCAAGGCCCCATCTCTCCCATTCTGCTCATTCTAAGGTTCTTCCTAAAATGACTACTATGGGCTAGTCACAACACAAGGACTGGGGCCCCTAGAGAGTCTGGGGCAGGGAGGAATTGGGCCCAATGATTGTGAAAGGCCATTTGTGTCTAAGAGCTGGAAATCCTGGGGTCAGGGTTTCCCTAAAATGTGCTGAAGACAGCAACCCTGGCCTACGCTTCCAGTGAATCAGGCAAGGAGTACCACAGCCCTCATCCACCTGCCTGGTATGGGGTCGCTGGGTAGGGAAACTGAGACAGGAGTGGGTGGCCATTGGCCTGAGATCCAGGCCTCCAGCTACCGGCCCAGGGCTCTCCCTTGCCCAAGCTTCCCATTCAAAGGCTGAAAATAACAGTGGAAGAGGCCAAAGCACAAACATGACCAGAGACTCGAGAGCATACTGTAATACCTCACTAGGCATTGACATGTACCAAGCATCTCCATACAGGATTTCACTCGGCTCTCACAGTCTTAAGTTGTAGCTGTATTATCAGCTTCATTGTGAATTGAGGCAGCTTGCCCATGGACATCTATTTAACCTCAAACAATCCAAATCGAATTCCAAGTTCCTAAGGATTGTGCTACTCCTCTCCGAACCCCCAGGACCAAGTCACTGTGGCACCTCTGAGTCAGCCACCCAACTTCTCTGGGCCCAGGACTCTATGGAAACAAAAGGAAAGGCAGAAAATCTCAAAAGGCCAGGGGGTCCCTTTCAGGGTCTTCTCAGATCTCTGCCACCTCCAGCCGCCTCCAGGGGGAGGCCGTGTGGTCCTGGAACAAGGCCTCTCTGAGAGCGGCAGAGGGGGCAGGCAGCCCAGGCACACAACGTGGTCGGCTCTGCGGCCCAGGGCCCACAAAGGCCTCATTGAGTCACCGCCTGCCCCCGGCGGAGGCTGAGGTGGCAGTGGCGCCGGGCGCTTGCCACCTAATGACCATCCTGGCCCGGCCAGATGTTCCACAGACCTCGACAGCGGCCGACCAGGGCCCGCCTGGCCAGCCAGCACTGCAGAGGCCACTCTAATTCCAATTAACCAGCTTCAGCTGAGCAAACAGCGGGCAGCAGTGGCCCAGCCCGGGCGGTAGGCCCGGCCCGCAGAGCCTCCGAGTCTAGACTCCAGATGTGAACCGCCACCGCCAGAGTCCCATGGAAAAATGGCACCAGGCCGGCACGGATTGGGCCTGTACGCTGAGGAGGTGGGGGTGGGTGGTTGGGCAGGGCCCCGGATGGCCTGGTGCCAGTGTCACCTTGGGGTGGGGGTGGATTCTTAGGAAACTGCTCTAGAACTCCGAAGTCCTGCCCCTGAGTTGTTAGGTGTCCTCTGTGTCTCAGTGTCCCCCAACTGCAGTATGTAGGAGAGGGCTCCTGCGCCGAGAGCCCCAGTACACACTCTTTCATTGTATTTAACAGTTTAACATGTGACTAGCAGTATGCTTGCACAGTTGACTCTGGAACAAAGCAGAGGGTGGGGGGCGCTGATGAACGCCCCCCATGCACAGTCAAATCCCCATGTAACTTTTGACTCCCTCAAAACATTACTAATAGCCTCCTGTTGGCCAGAAGCCTTACCAGTAAAAAACAACACATATTTTGTATGTTACATGTCTTACATACTGTATTCTTACCATAAAGTAAACTAGAAAAAAGAAAATGTAATTAAAAGTGTTAAGAGCCAGGCACTATGGCTCATGCGTATAATCCCAGCACTTTGGGAGGCTGAGGCCAGAGGATCACTTGAGCCCGGGAGTTCAAGACCAGCCTGGGCAATATAGTGAGACCCCCCCCCATCTCTACAGAAAAATTTAAAAATTAGCCAGGCATGGTGGTGCATGCCTGTAGTCCCAGCTACTGAAGAGGCTGAGGCAGGAAGATCGCTTGAGCCCAGGGATTTGAGATTGTAGTGAGCTATGATGGCACCACTGCACTCTAGCCCAGGCGACAGAGCAAGACCCTCTCTCAAAAAAAAAAAAAAATCATAAATAAGAGAAAACATATTTACTATTCATTAAGTGCAAGTGGATTGGCCGAGTGTGGTGGCTTAAGCCTGTAATCCCAGCACTCTGGGAAGCCAAAGCAGGAGGATCATTTGAGGTCAAGAGTTCGAGACCAACCTGAGCAAGACCCAATCTCTACTGAAAAAAAGAAAAAAATTAGCTAGGCATGATGACATGTGCCTGTAGTCCCAGCTACTTGGGAGGCTGAGGCAGGAGGATCGCTTGAGCCCAGGAGTTTGAGGTTGCCACGAGCTAGGCTGATGCACTCTAGCGGGGCAACAGAGCAAGACTCTGTCTCAAAAAAAAAAAAGGAAGTGGATCATCATTCGTAAATGTCTTCATCCTCATCATCTTTGAGTAGGCGGAGGAGGAGGAAGAGGAGGGGTTGGTCTTGCTGTCTCAGGGGTGGCAGAGGCAGGAGAAAATCTGGGGTGTGGACCTACACAGTTCAAATCCGTGTTCAAAGGTCAGCTGTACTTTAGAAATATTTAATCATTACAACCACCATATGAGGTACCTACCAACATTTTTAGATAGGGAAACAGAGGCAGAAAGACCTTAAGTAAGTGCCAAAGAGGCATTTGAACCCAGAGTGCCTGGGTTCCAAAACCATGATGTTCACTGCGGTGCTGTTTCACATAAATCAGGATACTGGACTGCTGGTTCCCTTTCTTGGGGTCAGCATTGGAAAGGTGGGGCAGATTGGCAACCTCACAGTCTGACAGAGAAAGTGGCTTCCACAAGGTGACTAGAGCTGTTCTGTCCACTGTCTGTCCTGCTTTCTCAGCGTGAAAGGGTTAAGAACCTAAGAACCTTCCTCCCCGGGTGGGTCCAACTTTTTGAGGCAGAAGCCTTCAGACCATGTATCAGGCCTCCGTACCAGGTATGAGTTAAGCACCGTGTAAGTCGCCGAGAACAGCAAGAACAGAAGAGGTCAAATGCCTGCCTGGCCCCAGCTTGAAATGGCTGAATTAAATGGATGTCAAGTCAAGAGCTATGACTTAGGGAAGGGGAAGTGCATCCTCCGGTTCCCACAGTCCTGTCTGGGGTGCCTGAGGAGCCAAGCACAAGCCTGTGTGACCCGGGAGGTGGGAGTTCAGCTGTCCTTGCACAAATGGGGCAGCTGAGTCCCTCAAAAAAAGCGGTGGGGGGGGAGAGGAGGTTAATTATACAGGGGTTTTCCAAAACAGGGTGGGGGGGCAGCAAAACAACGGGGTCTCACAAAGTGGCTGTCAGAGGCGGGGCCTGCTCCTCCCTCCCCAGCCCGCTCCCACTGCTTGGATTCCCTCCATGATCCCAGGCCTGGCCGTGGGAGGCGGGGGCAGAGGAGGGCGGGAGGAGGCTGCATCCTGCCCGGTGCGTCAGGAAGGGCCGAGCGAGCGGGAAGGAAAGCGCCACCCCCACCCTCGCCGCGGCCACACCTGGGCTCTCCAGGCGGGCAGGGGGGCCCGAGCCGGCGCCTGGCTCCAGCAAGTCTGGGCCGCCTCCCCGCGCCGCCCCGTGGGGGCCGCCAGATGGGCAGGCCGCCCGCCCTGCGACGCGGGCAGGAAACGGCGGCCCGGACTGCCAGGAATGCGCAGGGGCGGAGCCAGGCCGGCCTGGCTCCGCCCATCGGAGGGCGGGGCCGCGAGCTCATTAGAGCCCAGGAGTCTTGGGCTCTGCCACCTCCAAGCTGGGTTTTCCGGGACAAGTCAGTTCGGTCTTCTATGCCTCAGTTTCCCTACCTTTAAAATGGGGCTGCATGGCCGGGCACGATTGCTCACATCTGTAATCCTAACACTCTGGGAGACAGAGGTGGCAGGATTGCTTGAGCTCAGGAGTTCGAGACCAGCCTGAGCAAGAGCAAGACCCCAACTCTACTAAAAACAGAAAATTAGTAATCCTAGCACTCTGGGAGGCCGAGGTGGAGGATTGCTTGAAGTCAAGAGTTCAAGACCAGCCTGAGAAAGAGTGAGACCCCATCTCTACTAAAAAAAAAATAGAAAGAAATTAGCTGGACAACTAAAAATATATAGAGAAAAAATTAGCTGGGCATGGTGGAGCATGCCTGTAGTCCCAGCTATTCGGGAGGCTGAGACAGGATTGCTTGAGCTTGAGGAGTTTGAGGTTGCTGTGAGCTAGGCTGACGCCATGGCACTCTAGCCAGGGCAACAGAGCCAGACTCTGTCTCAAAAAAAAAAAACAGAAGATTAGCCGCTGCACGTGGTGGTGCACGCCTATAGTCCCAGCTATTTGGGAGGCCGAGGCAGGAGGATGGCTTGGGCCTGGGAGTTTGAGGTTGCTGTGAGGTACAGTGATGCCACTGCACTCTGGCCTGGGCAACAGAGTGAGACTGTGTAAATAAATAAAATGGAGCTGCTTATCTCAGCTTTGTTATCACTGTGTGACCTCAGAGCAATTCCTTTCCCTTCTGTTCTTTGGTTTTCTTACCTGGAAAATGGAGCAAACGATTGTACCTCCCTCAGCCATAGACTGTTGCCACTGGGATATAAACTCAGGGAGGGCTAAGCCTCCCCACTGTAGCCCCAGCGCCTGGCCCAGTGCCTCAGACATGAAGGCACTCAGTATCTGTCCTGTGAGTGAATATAAAGGTCTGGGACAATCCTGAGGGCCTGAAATAATAGCAGGCACTTCATAAATGGACAAACTCAAATTATCTTGGGTCTAATGTTTACCAATGGGTGTGGCTTCGGGCAAGTGACTTTCCATCTCTGAGCTTCACTTTCCACACCTACCCAATGGGAGGCTGTGAGGATTAAGTGAAATAAATAATCCATGGAAAGCACACATACTTTGTCCTTAATAGAGGATATTTATGGAAGAGTCTCCAAGATGTGAAGAAAGAAACTATTTGCATATATTTGAAAGTAAGGAACATACAAAGGAATTGGGTGACTTGGGAGGAGAATTTTGCTATATATGTTAAACCTATGTATATTTTGATTTGTATTTTTACAAATGTACTTTTCAAAAACAAATACAATTGAAAATAAAATTAAATCCAGCGCTATAAAAATAAATATTAACTATTATCTACTTCTGGCAAAGGAGGGATCTAAAATTCAGAGAGGGTCTGAAACCTGCCCTGAGTCACAAAGAGCCAGGAAATGGCAAAGATGAGATTTGAAGATAAATTTGTTGGACTCCAAATTAAATGCAGAAAGAAGTAAGGAGAGAAAGCCCACTTCCCACTCTACTCTGCCTCTTGGTCACTTCTTCCAGGAAGAGGGTCCCAGGCAGAGTGGAGGGGAATGGAAGGCCCAAAGGGAAGGCAGGGAAGGAGGAGGGAGGAGAGGGAGGAGGAGAGGGGGGAGGAGAGGGGGAGGGGGGAGGAGAGGGGGAGGGGGAGGGGAGGGGAGGGGAGGGGGAGGGGGCGGGGGAGGGGGGGGCAGAGGCCAGCAGAGTCAAGAAGAGTCAAGGAGG
>CAUYSK010118466.1:0-28141 GCA_963575035.1 Avahi laniger
CAGACACTAGCTGGGCGCCTTGTCATTTAAGTAAGGTACTGTCTGCCTGGAGATAGTGTCAGATCCCACAGGTTGAGGGCTCAGTCCCCCAAACTGCCCCCTCCCTTTAGACACCAGTTGCAAATCCCGACCTCCAAGAACTTCGGGCAGACCAGCTATAAATTAGAGATCCCACAACCCCCTCTTTGGGTTTGATTTAATTGCTAGAGTGGCTCACAGAACTCAGGGAAACATGTTCACTGGTTTATTTTAAAGGATGTTACAAAGGATACAGATGAAGAGATGCGTGGTGCGAGCTATGGGGAGAGGGACGCGGAGCCTCCACGCCCTCCCTGGGCACAGCTCCCTCCAGGAACCTCCTTGTGTTCAGCTGTCTGGAAGCTCTCCGAACCCAGTCCTCTTGGGTTTTTGTGGAGGCTTCGTGACAACCTTGTAGAAATGGGATTGGACAAAAAACACATGATCTAAACCCAGCGGGGCCTGTCTGTTCAGATTCTCCCTGGCCTCTCTGTGCAGAGTTCCTCCCTCCAGGCTGTGAGGCAGGACCCTGTCTGGAATGAGGGTCTTTGGACTCACAGATTACAGCCCTGCCTTGAGCAGGTGACAGGGGACAGGAGGAGTCAGATTCTGTCTCCTGAGGCCTAAAGTGCCCAGCGTTATAACACGGACTATGGGAGTTAGGAGCGTGTCCTTTGTTGCACAAGGTTGTAATTTTGCTGAAATCCAATTTGTCTGTTTTTTCCTTTTGTTGCCTGAGCTCTTGGTGTTATATCCAAGAAATCATTGCCAAGTCTGAAGTCATGAAGCTTTCCCCCCGTGTTTTATCTTAAGATTTTTATAGTTTTAGCTTTTATGTTTTGGTCTCTGATCCATTTTGAGTTCGTTTTTGTAGATGGGGTAAGGGCAGGGTCCAGCCCCGTTTGTTGCACGTGGATACTGTTTTCCCAGCGCTGTTTGTCAAAGAGACTGTCCCCTCCCCAGTGAGTGGTCTCAGCACCCTTGTTGAAAACCATCTGCTTGTATATGCAGGGGCTTATTTTCCACCTGAATTCTTAGTCTTCATGTTCCTCCCTGGGATGTGGTAGTGAAGACTGTCCTTCCTCACCAGCCCCTGTGCTAGGAGTTCGTGTGCACACCCTTCTTCCCCCTTCACAGTCCTGAGGGGTAGGTGCCCTTACCACTCCCAGTTTGCAGATGAGAAAACTGAGGCACAGGGAGGCAAGTGCATTACCCAAGAGCCACAGCGGAGAGGTGGCTGTGGACCTCAGAGCCTGGGTTCCAAAGTTACATCATGTGACCCAAAGATACTCCTGTACCCCCATCCTCACCCACCCCCAGATTGTCCTGTGTCTGGAGCAGCTTCCTTTGCAGTTGATTCGGCATTTACTGAGCCCGCGGTCTGGGGGAGAGCGCTCTAGAGCATGGAGAAGCCCAGAGCAGACATCAGGCCTGAGGGCTGAGGGTGTGGCAATGGGAGCCTGAGAGGGCTTCATGGAGGAGGTGATATTTGAACACGTTTTGGAAAGATGAGCAAGTGTGGCTGGTGAGGGAAGTGGACAGAGATCAAGTATGCAAAGGAGGGATTCTGGAAGGTCAGGAACTGTGTAAGGCTGTGATTAGCTGAGGGGTGGTCCAGATTGTGAAGACCCTGGAGGGCCACGCTATGTTTGACCTTGACCTTGAGGCCAGCAAGGAGGCAGCAGAGGTCACGATGGGACTTTCAGTGTGGGGGCTCCGGCCGGCAGTTGTGGGAGGGGTGCGTGGAGTGGAGGGGCCAGGCAGAGCTGAGTGACGGGGGCTGCGGGGTGGGCAGGAGCAGCCTAGTCCCATCTGGTAGGTCTTGGGGGTCACTGGGTGTGGGGCAAGAAGGGCACCTAGGATGACCTTGGGTTTCTGGCTTTGTGGTGGTGACAGCCAGAGATGTAGAATTCAGGGGAGGAGCAGCTTCAGAAGAGAGGCCAGGAGTCGGGTTTCCTGCCCAAAGCTGCAGCCCTCTGCCCAAGGAGCCCCCTCAGCGGACACAGTCCCCTGCACCCTCCTGGGGACCTGCTCAGAGCCCAGGTTTGGGGCGTAGACTGGGCAGCTTCCTCCCCATCCCCTGGGCCCAGCCTGAGCCAAACCCACCACTAGTTCCTTCCGGACTATTCAGTTCTCTCCTCCCGCTTGGGTGCAACTGCATGCCTGCTGGCGTGCGCTGTCCTGGGCCAGGCCTTGCTGAGAAACGCAGGGAGAGCCCTTTCCCTGTTCGCCCTCGGCAGCTGGAGCGAGAGAAGAGAGCGAGAGAGAGTCAGGGTAGGTGTTCGTGCCTTCATTCGCACGACAGCTGTTGATGGGCACCCAGCAGGTGCCAGGTGCCGCTCCAGGTGCCGGGGAGAGCCCCGCTAGGTGTCGGTGGGCTGTGGGGAGGGGCTCTGGGTGAAGCTGGAGAGGAAGGGGGGCCGGGCCATAGAGCTGGGTCAGCTTTCAGTTTCTGCACCGAGTGTGTGGGAGCTGTGAAGAGGCTGAGCCTGGGAATGACTCACGTTTATACTTTCCTAAGACCTGTCTGGCCACCAGGGAGCGGAGGGGAGGAGGCTGGGACACCGGTCAGGGGCTACTGCCCTGGAGGCAAGAGGAGGTGGCGGTCTGCGGGGGTGCTGGCTGTGGAGGCGTGCAGTGTGGACAGATTTGGAGGTGGGGCTAGAGGGCAGGGCCGGAGAGCAGGGGGAAGAGCCCTGCCCTCCAGGGTGACCTGCCTAGGCCTCAGTTTTCCCAGAAGTGAAAGGGGCTTATATCAGGTGAGTGGTGTCCCTGCTGGGTTCCCCAGAGCCAGGCGTCCCCACAGTGCCTGGGGGCCACTTTGGGTTGGGAGGAGGCCAGGAGGACCCCAGCATGGACTTGTCATGCACCCCCTCCTCACCCTCACCTGGTGCCAGCCCTAGCATGTGACAACTGACCGATTCATAGATTTGCGTTCTGGATGAGGTTTCGTTTGAAGCCAGGTTTCGTGGCTTGAAGAAACAAGCACCTGCTCAGCTTAGCACTCCACAGGTGTGCGGGAGGCGGTGTTTACATCCTGTACACACAGCATACCGAACGGCAATTCACAGTCGCAGTCACGCATGTAATATGTCTTGAACAATTAAAATTACTTCTATGCCCATGTTGTTTATTAGAATTTTTTCCTAAAGAAAACGATTCCTTGTCCGTGGCTGTCCCTGGCAGAATTGCGTGAGCTCTGTAACACCTTTGGTCAGGTGGTCCGGTTTTCCTGATGACTTTCCTAACGTGCTGGGGCAGGTTGGAGTTTGAGTACGTAGTGTCTCGGGTATTAAATTACGGCTTGATGAGACTTATGTAACAGCTTATCGACGTTTGCAGACATTAGTACTTGATATCCTCTTAAAGAAAAGTTGCCTCCAGATTTTAAGCTGGAAAGTCACTGGAATATCTAAAAAGAATTATGATACATGGCTTTTAGATTTTTCAGCACTTATGTTAATAATTGTACACAAATCTCAATTATGAAAGAAAAATAAAGGGTACGTTGGGAACCCCAGTCCCAGGGTTGTCCGGGAAGCCCCCTCGCAAGCCCCAGCCTGGGACCCGAGGAGCAGGCAGGGCTCTGGTCAGGGCCTGTGCCCTCGCCCCGTGTGGCCCTTTGGTGGGGCGGAGCCTGGTGCCAGGCCACAGGCTCTCACCTGCCCCTCCTCTGGCCCCAGGTAGTGATGACGGTGGTGCAGTTGCTGCCCGACGGGCACCGTGTGAAGAAGGAGGTGGACGCCGCGCTGGACACAGTCAGCGAAACCATGACGCCCATGCACTACCACCTGCGGGAAATCATCATCTGCACCTACCGCCAGGTGAGCCTGCCCCGTCCCGCCCCGGTGCCCTTGGGGTGTGCACAGCCCAGGTTGTGGCTGACGTGGGTTTGAGATTGCTAGGGGTCCCGTGGGCCCCTCGTTGGCTCTCGGTCACTTTTCCACCTTCTGGAAGTGGAGGTGATCCCTGAGATGGACACATGCCCAGCCCCGGCCACTCCCACCTGGTGCTGCACGCACGGTGGGGTGTGTGAGGGGCGACGTCCAAAGTATTTGACGACTGCTGCGGCCCCAGTCAAAGATGTGGCCAACCGGACTGAACGCCCAACCCCCTCATGGTGCCAGGTGTTAACCCACTAGGTTTTAGATTCCTGGGGGCCCAGGGGTTCTGGGCAGGAGGTCGGTGGGTGGGTGGAGGCCCTCGGGGTCTCTAGGAGCCGCTGCTTGAGAACCAGCAGGCAAGCAGTGTAGTATTTAACAGCTGATGCTGCCGGGCGGAGTCCTGGCTGTCACCCAGGATGCGTGTGTGTCTGTGCTGCCCCAGGCCGTGGGCTGGCCCCCATGGGCTTTTTTTGGTCTGCTCAGTTAAAAATTGTTTTTGAATAACTCATTAAATTATAAAAATAACGTTTCCATAACAGCTCAGATTTTATATAAAAAATATGGATTTTCAGCCTGTCTGGAAAGAATGTGCCTCGAGTCTGTGCTGGTCCCCAGCCTTCCCTGCTCTGTCACATTTGGCCCTCCTGGCCCAGTCCCCTGACCTGCTGGGCATTGGCGTTTGCAGCCCTGGCCCTGTGTGGAGTGTGCTGATCTGCCTGGTGACTGTCTGGCTGCCAGGGCAGAGGCGGGGGCAGGTGGGCAGGGGCGAGTGCTCCATGGTGCTGGGAGGGGCAGTGTGTGCCTTGTGTTCTCTGCGCTGCCAGCGAGTCTCAGGGGCAGCTTCTGTGGCCCCTGCAGAGAGGGGGCCTGCTCCAAAACAGCCCCCCATGCTGAGCCCACAGCTGGGTACGTTCCAGGAAATGACTGAATCAGGCAGCCTTTGCTCAAGGTCATGGGTCAGACCCTGACTGGGGCAAAGGGTGGGTGCCTGTCTGGAGGCAGAGCAGGGCATCTAGGGTCAGACTGGGTCCAAGACCAGAGTCCAGCTGGGAGGGGAGTTCGCAGAGATTAAGAAGCTGCCAAATGTGGGGAGGGAAATGGGAGTTGAGGCGTTTTAGAAGATGCACTTTGCTGAACTTCGGAAGATAGATGGGTTTTCTCCAGGGCCAGCAGTTAGGTTGTATCCTGAGGCTCTTTTGACTTACCTCTGGGTCCCACTCACGATGGTCTCGTGTGTTGTCACAGGTGGCAGCAGTGAGCCGAGAGGCTGAGCTCCTCCCTCTTCCAGAGGGCACGGCCAGAGCAGGGCTGAGGCTGGGTTCTCCCCACAGCAGGAGCCCAGAGTAGATAAAACGGATGCCTAGGCCTGCTCCAGGCCCCACACCCCTCGCTGGCCAGGCTCTGTCAGAGCCCCCTCTCCACCCGACTCCCAGAGCCGACGGGCCCTCCCTTCCTCTGAGCTCCACAGCCTGGGTGTCATGTAAGGCGGGGCACAGCCGGGCCTGAGCCGTGGAGAGCAGAGAGCTCCTACGAGCTGGCCTTGAACACCCCACTGGAGAGCCCAGGAAGGCATGTCAGGCGGGAGAAGCCGGAGGGTGCAAAGCGAGTTGAGAGCAGTGCAGGTGTTTGATGCCCACCAGTCTTGTCAGTTGTCAGAGATGAGTTTGGGTGGGTCGGCTCTCCTCCCTTGGCAGTGGGAGGGAAGGCTGGTGCGGTTGGAGCTGTTTAGAGGTGGTTGCTCTGGCTGTTTTAATGAGAAGGGAGGAAGTAGAGCCAGTGGAGAGCTCTCACCTGCACCCCACGTAGCCACCTACCCCCATTCCAGAGGCGAGGGTGATGCTGTCCTCAGTGGTGAGAGGATGGGGGTCCTTGAGCCCATCCCAGGGCCTCTGGAGCCATTCCCCAGTATGGCCACCAGGTGGCCTCAGTGAGCTGAGTGGGAAACCCGTGGCCTTGAGGCCTTAATGGATTTGTTGCATCCAATTCAGCAAAGTCACAGCAGCTTGCTCTGGGCTGAGCAGCCCCTGGGAGATCTGAGCAGACTCCTCCATGGCCTCCCCTGGCTCCATGCTGGGGATGGAATTGAGGGGACAGACTGGGGAGGCTGGGAGGCCTGTCCTGTGGCTGTGGCATTAGTCCTGCTCACTTGTGGGGAAGGGGCGAAGAGCGCTCTCCACCCATCACCCTCTGAGGGTCTCCCGTGGCTGGGGCACCAGCCAGCACCCCAGTCCTCCTGCCACCCCCAGCCCTGGGCCTGGAGGACGGGAGGACCCAGGTGCCCTGGGGCCCCACTGCCGAGACTTGTCGGTGCTTACCGCCTCTGCAGCCACCGTCATTGCCACGGTGACTGTTGTTAACATGTTTGCAGTCGCCTCGTCCAGGACACAGGCATAGCTGCGGGTAACTGAGTGTGGGGATTCTACCTGGTCGAAACTCCGTGTGTGTTTTTTGGGAGGGGCGCTCGCACTTGGCACTCAGATCTTACTCAAGGGGTCCCATGGGGTGGGGGCTTTGGCACCTCCAGCACTGCCCTGCCCCCCCTCAATCGCCTAATAAAGACTGGGCGGGGGTGGGAGAGTGGTCAGGTCTGATTCTCCTGGGGGGCTCCTGACTGCACACAGCCGGACCCCTCCTCCAGCAGCCCCTCTGCCCCTCCCCCACCCACAGCCCTGCCAGCGCCCGGGACAGACCTGTGGTCAGAGCCTGACCCCGCAGACAGGGCCCACCTGCAGGGTGAGCCCCTGCCCCACTTCCCCCAGTCCACACACTCCTCCTTCGGGCTTCCCGAGAGTGCATTTTTAGGGAAGTTGAGCTGTGGTGGGTGCACGTGGGAAGGTTTGTTCAGCAAGAAGGAAATGATTCACTTTTGAACCAGGCTAGGAGTTTGTGGTCCACGTAGTCATTGTTTTTTTCTCAGGCCCTTGGGGCTGGGGGTCTTTGGGACCAGAGCTCCCTGAAGGGCCACCACGGGCAACAGGCCTTAAGATCTAAGCAGGGGTTTGTTTCTGTGGCCCCAGGTTTGGGTCTCAGCCAAGCCTGCCTCAAGGCTGAAGTTCCCCTTGTGGGGCAGGCAGGGCCGGCCACAGGGAAGCCCCGGTTTCCTCCTCCAGCCCAGCCTCAGGTCTGGGAGGAAGTCAGTCAATCTGTCGGCCTTGTCCCTTCTGGCTTTGTCCCTTCTACTGTGACTGTGATTTACTCTCGCCCCCTGGGCTGTCTCAGCCTCGGGGCAGGAGGGAGACCTGGCCTTGTGGTGGGACAATCGAGGCCCCTTTTTTGAGGCTGTCACTTAATGCTTGTGCCACCGCTTGAAAGGAGGGAGCAGAATTCTGTTTTTTGGCTCTGGACGTAAGATTTTTGAGCAGTCTGTGATCTTAGAGGTCATCACGCCATAGCCTCCAGGAAGTGGTGTTAGAGAACAAGGGAAGAACTAGAACGGACCTTAATCCAAGTCGTCGGGATTTCACAGACCAGTTTTAAAAAGGGAAGGGCCTTTCTAGTGTTGCCAACGTGTAATTTTGTTAAATGTGTCCATTTTAAAGGAAGGAAGGAAGGAAAGAAACAAAAAAAATCTAACTACCATCTAATATGGTTGGCATTTCATAAAAGAAAGATTATTTTAATACCAGAAAAATAGAAGGGATATCATCTCAGGATAGAGGAGAGTCCTTGAAAAGATTTGTATTTCTAAATTCTTGTGGGCCTGCAAACCCTCGGGCCTGGGTTTGGGAATCACAGTTTTCACGACCAGGCTACTGTTCCTTTGACTAGAAAAGCAGAATGCCTCCTCCAAGGTCACCTTGCGCATCCTGGTCTGCCGGGCCTGGACCAGTGTCCTGCTTGAGGTCAGGATGGTCTGAGCGGTCCCAGCTGCCCTCAGACTAGACGAGGCCCCTGGCCAGCTCTGCACCTGCGTGTGTATGCACAGGAGATTCTGTTCAGCATCTCTGAAATGTGCAAAATCACAGTTTCTCTGCATCGTGTGACATGTGATTGGAACGGACATTGGAATGGGCTCTATTATGTCCACACGGCCCAGTACTGAACCAGTGCTGATGGGAAGGAGCCTACTGCCCAAGGAACGCGGATGTGGGAGCTGGACAGAGCATCTTCTGCCTCTCTGACTGCCTGTGTCCCCTCCTGCCAGCTGGACTCGGGCCCCTGGCAGGGCAGTGTGTGGGAAGCACATGGGGGAGGTGTGAACAGGGCTCGACTGACACACAGTAAGTGCTTGACAAATGGAAGGGCTCTGAGGATCCACGGTAGGGCCAGCGTGTCCTGTGCCACTCCCGGCTCCAGAACGTCCCTGTAGACCCTCAGATTCCAGTGCTAAAGGGCCTTAGGGAGCATCTGAGCTCCCTACAGGTGAGCAGTGGGGCCTGCAGTGGGAGAGTGGGCTGCCCCGCGTCTGTGTGAGCCGGTGGCAGAGCAGGGATGAGAGGCAGATTCTCACTCCAGCCCCCTCCGCTCCTGGACCATGTTGCCCTTGACCCCAGGGTCTCCTCTCTGTTGCCCGAGCGGGCTGCAGGGGCTTGCTGAGCCTCTAGAAACGCAGCTGTTTCCCCCACCCCTTCGCTCCAACAGACTGGCTCCTGGAAATTGGCGGCCATGTCTCACTGTGGTACCATCTGTTTATTTAAACCCCTGCCCTCTGGTTTCACGCCAGAGTCCCCAGGTGACCTGCAGTGGGGTCTGCAGTTCTCTGCTCCAAGGAGGCCCGGGTGCTGTGTGTGCAGGGGCTGCTCCTTGGTCTGGTCGGACCCCCCAGAGCCTCTGGATGGACGGGGACTTGAGCCCAGGCTCGGGCAGGGATTTTCCACCTCCGCCAGCTCCATTTGCCTGGGAACATTCTGGGTCTGGTCCCCATTTTGCCCATCTGAAGCTTTCCTCCCAGGAGTCCACAGCCATCCTGAAACTCTAAACAGCACGTGGCTACTCGGCTTCCTGCCCCTCACCCCCCAGACAATGAATTTCCCCTCCCTGGCCCCTTGCCAGCACCAGCAGTCAACTTACGCTTCGATAATAAGCAATTAAGAGCACGGCTCCTGGAATTTGGCGTTTGTGCTTGGTCCAGCAATAAAGCTATTCCAGGCCCTCAGTGGGGAAGGGTGGAAGAATTTGGAGGTCACTCTCCGTTACGGATCAGAAAGGGGAGCTCAGCTCGAACGTGCGTCTCCATCCGCATGACGAGGTTGCACAGCGAGGGTGGGGACTGCTGTTGTTTGTTGTCATAAAGACGGTGTTACGACATTACTGAAGGCTCACATGGTCCAGGGGGAGCAGAGCCTCTCGGAATCCTGCCAACGCAACAGTGGTTTCATTTTTGCCATCTTCTCTGGTCTTTGTGCACATGCACGCACCTTCTCTCCAAGGTGTGCTTGCGGTGGGCCCCCGGGAAGTCTCGCCTGCCCACCTGGATGATGTTCTTGGATCTAAACGTGCTCAGCCAGCACGTGCTGCCTCGGTGCCTGTCCTGTGCTAGACCTTGTGCTAACACTGAGGATAGACCAGTGATTCAAGCTGCATTGAGCTTACATTCTAGTCCGCCAAAGAGAGGCAAAGGAGTAACTAGTTTCAGCTCATGGGCATTTTATCACGTTTGCTGAGAAACTCTTACATCAGTCATCACATTCATTGTTCACCTGACACGCACCCGAGTGCGTGCTGTTCTTGCATAGACGGGGACCTGCAGGTTGCTTCGTGCCGCTCTCCGGGACAGGTGATGATGTGGACGTCAGAGTGCGTGTTTGCTCTTTCACCCATGTGGATTATTTCTGTAGGCTGAGTCTTAGAAGAAGAAGTATTGAATGAGTTGAAAGGTAGGAACTTTTTTTTTTTATTTTGGAAAGTTTCAAACAGAAAAATTCAAAGTCGAGAGAATAATTTCCTGAGCCTTGTGGGCCCACCTCCCAGCCCACGGAGTTTCGTCTCCGGCCTCCAGCCTCTGCACACAATTGTTCTGGAGCATGTCCCAGGCCTCCTGTTTCCTCTGTGAATATTTCAGCACATACCTTTAAGGAAAGGGGATTTTTTAGAAAAGGTAATCATACCGCCATTATCATACCTTTAACAATTACCATTCGTTTCTTATCATGAGATATCTAGTTACTATCCAGATTTTCTCACTGGTCTCATAAAAGTCTTTCTGCAGTTGGATCCAGATGTATGGCCATTAAGTGTCTCAAACAGTCTTCCTTCCCTCCAAAAGCTATTTGTTTCCGTAACCTGGTTGTCTGCCTGGGCTTCCTGAAGCTACCTCTGCTAATGGCATCCCTGGGTATAGGGTGGCCTGTGCCTCCTGTAAATGGTCAGAGCCAGAGGCGCGATGAGATTCTGGCTCAGTGTGGCTGGAATGGTTACGAGGGGTGCCATGTGCTACCATCGGGGCCTGGAAGGTCCTCCTGTCCCTTGCTGTGACTGGCACACGCCAGCATGTGTTACCTGGGCTTCTTATTTCATTCGGAATTTGCAGACCTGCTGATTGCCTCATTCTTTCTGCGTTAACTCACTGCAGTACTTCCAGAGACCCCCGGGGCACAGCGGGTTCTGTGTGCGCCTTCTCCCCGAGTTCCCGTCTTCAGAAGACGGGTTGGTTTGGAAGGTGCTTGTCTGGAAATAAGGGTGAAGGTGTTGCATTCAGTGAGGCCTAACGTTCCTCTAGACTCGATGGGCTTGGGGTCTGCGGGGAGGGTGTGGGTGACTGGGCTGGGGGTGGGCGGGGAGGGGAACCAGGCAGGGGCTAAGGGTGGACGGGAGGCCGGGAGTCGCTAGAGACGGGTGCTGGAGCCCGGCCCCGCATGCCCTGACAGCTCCTGGGCCCACTCGGACCTAGCCCGCCGGGGGCCCGCACCAGGCTGGCATACATTTTCACAACCACAGCGGGGCCCGGTCCTCACTCTGTGCCTGTGTGTGACGAAGGGCGAGTTTTAACGTTAGTTCCATTTTTACATTTGAAGAAGGAGGCACTGGGCTTGCCCGAGAACACGTAGCTGGCAGATGGCAGGGGGAAGCCAAGACCCCGGACCCCGACTCCCAGATCGGGCCCCTCCGCCATGCCATGCTGCCTCCCAAGAAGAGGGGGCGCAGTATCACCTCTCCTTGCCCACCTCAGCCCCGCTGTGGGGGGAGTAAGACCTGGAGGCCATGGCCCGCGCCCGTGAGGCAATACCACTCTGAGTGGGAGAGAGAAGGCCAGCGGACGGGAGACGTCCCAGACACAGGTCGTGGCGGGAGGTGGTGCGACCAGACATTTTCCAGTGGGACAGACCTCCCCTGGACAAACGGTCTCGGCCCCTCTCAGTCTAGGCCCGTCCCCCGCGCCCAGCCTCGGGGCCGCAGCCCACAGCGAGGCCTCCTCCGTTGTCCGGACCGCCTGTGAGGTTGGGCCCAAACCTGTCGCCCTCTGCGTGCGAGAGCGCCAGAATGCTCAGGGCATTCAGGAACCACCTCAAGAGGAAGGACAGAAAACCGTTTGAACTACACCACTGCGTGAGACGTGCGAAGGCCGCGGCTGGCTGAGGACGAGCCAAGGTGGCCGCCGGCCCCGGCGGTGGCACCGCCTGGTGAGCTAGTTGTTTCCTCTTGGGCTTGGGAAGGGAAAATAGCTGTGACAGAAACCAAGGTCAGGGCTCCTGGAGGAAGCTCTGCTGGAATCATTAATGCCGGCGGCTCTTTTCCTTGGCTTTGGCTGGTGACATTCATTCTTACTGTTCTGTATTTGAAATAGTCTGCTGTGCCTCCCAACTTCCCTTCAGAAAAAGTTTGAAGAAAATCTGAGGTGAAGGTAGCCACGTAAGGGAGAAGTAAAATGTCTTTTGGTGTCAAGTTAAAATTTATGTTATAAAGACGTAATACTTTAAGTCTGAGCAGTACTTTTTAAGTTTTCTAAGAGCTCCCCTAATGGGATTTTAGTAGACCCATTTTACCGAGGAAGAAACTGAGGCCTATTGAAGTTTTGTGGCTGGCTGGAGGCAGGACCAGGCCTGGTTCCCAGCTCCTCGGTCTGCATTCCTTTCCCTTCCACTGGGGCAGCCACGACCCAGGGGGCATTTGTGGTGGCCCCACAAAGGAGCTGCCGAGAGGTCAGAGAGATCAGCTCGGTGCCCCAAGGACTAAGGTCATTTATATTTTAAGAAAAATATAAAGCAAGACAGCTTTGGCTCAGAGTCCCAGGGGGGTCTCTCTCAGCCTCTCTAAGACCCTGGTGTGGCCAGAGTTGTTCCCAGAAGACGTCATTCCAATAGGTAATGAGTCTCCAGGGCAGGACCTCTGCCATGACAGCAGCCCTGGAATGCTGTGAGCTGTCACATAAAGTACAACCCAAAGGAAGGGCTGCTTCCCCAGGCTCTTTCACACCCAGCCCAGAGCATGGCCAGCGGGTCGGCGCGGCTGCCAGAATGGCGTGTGCGTGAGAGCGTGGGTGTGAGCACACGTGTGGGCGTGTGTAGGGCACACGTCCTTGGTAGCCAAGACCTCTCGTCTCCCTTCCCACTGTAAGCTAAGCTGGAACCATTTCTGCCCTCCAGGGGGTCTTTCCTGATTTATTCAACAATAGACATCCCTTGAGCGCCTACGGTGTACCAGACACGGTCTCTAAGTGTGCACCATTGAGCCTGGACTTTTCAGTGGTTTGGGAGGGGTTTCAGTCTCAACGCCAGCGTCTCCCCACCCTCCACCCCGCATAATCCCCTCTGTGTGCTCTCTCCGTCCGGGTCGTGGTTGTCAGCAGAGGTACTTCTTTCTGTTGCAAGGGGGCTGCCTCTGACACCCTGACTGACCCCAGAACCCTCTCTGGCATAAGCAGGGGCTCCACAGATGTCTGTCTAGGGAGTGGACGGATAGGAGGTTGAATAAATTGTTGCATGATAAATAGGAAAACCTCATTGCCACCTTCACTATACCTTTGGTTCTTTGTCCCCGTTCTTGGTCTTCCAGGACAGGGGACCCTTCTGTAGCATGCCATAGAGCCCTGGGTCAGTGGTTGGAAACGCCGGGTTCTAGCCCGGGCTTTGCCGGGAACTCCCTGTGCAACCTTGGGCAAGTCACTTTGGCCTGCCTGGGCCCGTGTTTCTCCCTGTGTCACCCGAAGTTGCTGCCTCTGCTCTGCCTGCCGTGGGGGTGGTGGTGCAGACCAGCCTGTGGCCAGTGGAGATGGGAGTGGGGCGTGTGGGGTGTGGTGGGCAGTGGCAGGCCGCCAGGCAGACTCCGTGCGTTATGTGCAGGGACAGCGGCTTTCTTGCAGGAGAGGACCGCGTCTTCTCAGTGCTGATCTCAGAGCCTGGCCTAGCCGTGCTTTGAAAGTACCGAATGAAATACGACATTTTGGGAAATCAGTTACCTGTATGGGCTGAGGACCATTTTCTCCCTTCCAGGGGTTAGGGACAGAAAGCTTCCTATGCTGGAGGCCCCACCGCCATGCAGGCCCAAGGACGCAGTTTGCAGGGACTCCGTGGACACCCACCAGAAGCAGCCAGAGTCTGCCAAGGAGAGGGGTGGTGTGCGGGTGGGGTCTGAGCTCTGCAGCCCCACCCGCCAGTGACTGGCCACCTTTGAGGGCTGCCAGCTGCCTGCCCAGCCAGGGCCCTGCCTTAGCTAAAGGCAGAAGTCACCAGGCCACGTTCGTTCCCGTTGAGTGGGTCGGGACAGCAGGGAGGCTCCAGTGAGGGGGAGGGTGGTTGTCTGGTTCGCACTGACACAGACCCTGAACCTGGTCTCGCTGGCCCTTCTTTCCTCTCCTCTGGGGCTCTGGTTTCCCCTGAGTCTGAGCAGCATCCAGGTTTTAAGCACACAGTCCCTACGGTCCCTAGCAAGAGTGGGCAGAAGGCCTGGGTTCCTACCTGGGCTCTGCTGCCAGCTTTCCATGTGACCCCAGGGGTTAGTGCACCTCTTTGACTTCAGCCTCACTGTCTGGAAAGCAAAGGGGTCAATGTAAGCAACCCCAGGTATCCCGTGAGGCTGGGATTAATGAACGTGCAAGATGCAAGCACTAGTCATTCATTGAGTCAACAGGCATTTATTACACACCTAATGAGTACCAGGCACTGTACTAAGTGCTGGAGATGCTGCACACACAAAAGATAAAAGCCCCTGCCTCCTGGGGTCTGCACTCTAGTGGGCAGACCCACGATGAACCAAGCACAGTGAGGCCTGTGGTCCGTGAGACAGGGGTGCATCTGGGAGAAGGAGCAGGTGAGGTGGGGGGCATGCTAGGGCCTGCAGTTTTAAATAGGGGTCAAGCAGGGACTCGGAAAGAAGGTGGCATTGCACACAGACCTGAGGGAGGTGAGGCAGGGAGCCATGCTGGGGGAAGAGTGTTCCAGAAGGAAGACATGGCAAGTGCAAAGGCCCTGAGACGGAGCTGTCTGCGAGGGGAGCCAGGGCAGGCTCCTGACAGGCACCAACGTCAAGAACAGACGACAGCGGGGGTGGGGGCATGAGGGAGGACAGTCGGGCTGTCCCAGGGTGGCGAGAGGCGGGCAGCTTCTGGAAGTGTTTTGAAGCAGGGCCAGCGGGGTTTCCTGATTGGTTGGCTGTGGGGTGGAGAAGAGGGAAGCGAAGGAGAAATCTCAGGTTTGGGCCTGAGCAGCTGGGACGAGGGACTGTCACTAAGGTGGGCAAGCTGTGGGTGCAGCGGGCCTGGGGAGCGCTCAGCAAGTCTGCTGGGCTGTGCTCTGTGGGTTTGGGGTGCCTGACCGACGTCCATGTGGAGCCCTCAAGTGGGCCCGTCTGAGTCTGGGGTCCCGGCAGCTGTCCAGAACCTAGATTCTAGATGATACCGCAGCCGTAAGACCGGGCGAGGTGACCTAGGGAGTGAGTGCTCGTTGGCCACAAGCGCCTCCTACGTACCAATTCTAGAGAAGCCCCAGCTGTGGTCTGGTGCCTGCCCCTGGGCTCATCAGCGTTTGCAGAGACAGATCCTGCCTCGGTGAGGCAGTTAGAAACCTCGAGATGGAACGAAATGCAATGTTCAGTTAAAAGGTTGAGACTGAGGGCAGAGGGGGCTGGAGTGCTCAGAGTGGGCCTCACGAGAGTGGGGGCTTGTCCTGGGCCAGGCCAGGTGGAGGGGAAGGGCGTTCCAGGCAGGAGGAACAGAGTGGGAAAGGTACGGAGGCAAGAGTGAGGTGGGGAGTGGCTGGGCATGACTGTGGTGAGAGGACAAGGTGGTAGGAAGAGCCTGGCTATTGGGTTCGTGCCCCAGCTCAGCACTCGGTGACCTTGGGCAGTTACTTAACCTTGCCGAGCCTCACCGGCAAAATAGCATGGATGTCCCTCCTCCTTCATGGGGCTGCCAGGGGAGTGTGTTAGAGTCTAATCATCCGATCAGAGTGTGACATGCTCAGGCTGGCACATGGCACATAGTAGGACCTGGTCACACGCTCACTCCCTGTGCATTCAGTCCGGGGAGGCTCTCCAGCCATGCCTCAGTGGGCCTCTTCCTGGTGGCCCAGCAAAGAGAACTCTGCGACAGCCACCGCAGGCAACGCTGGGCCTGCCTTGATGCCAGGCACACTGGAGGTTACAGAGACCTCAAGTGCCCAGAGCCCTCGCTCAGTGTCGCGGCCCCTTCTATTTTAGGGCTCGGTCCAGTGCACGAGGCAGCCCCATCCGGCTCCACCGCAAGCTAATGACAGGCCTGCCTGCAGGCGGTTTAAAAACAGCTCCCCTATTTTTATCGACAGGAGGCAGCCAAGCCGTCCTCCTGCCCAGGCAGTGCTAACGTGGGAGGGTTTTGAGGAAACCAAGGCCTTGATAGGGTGACGGGCCATTGTCTCAAATCACAGATGTGCCATCCGCAGGGTGTGCCCACACAGCCTTCTGGAGGGGGTCAGCCATCACCTTCACGCAGTGGTCTGAATTTAGAGATAATTCCACCCCTGCCAGTCGGGCTTGGAAGGAATCACTGCACCTCTCCACCCCGGAAACTGTTCCTCAGACCTAATTCTTGCCTGTGTCTCTCTGTCCCAAGGGGAGTGGGTCACAGAGGGGAGGGTGCTGATGTGGCCAAGTCCAGGGCTGAAGCCTGTCCACGCCCACAGGACGTTGCCTCGAGCGCTTCAATGGAAAGTAGTTTAAAAGGGCTCTTGCCCAGTGGAGTCCTGGGCGATTTCCTTTCCTTCTCTGTAAGGATGAGTTTGTAAATCGGCTGGAGGCTTCGATTGGAGGCGGGGGAAGGATGGCGATGGCCGAGGGATGGGGCGGTGAACGCAGGGCGGCGTGGACTGTCTGTCCTTGGAAATAGGCGTGCTCGTATTGTATTGGCCATGGTTTCTATTTATTAATAGGTAAAACTTGTTCGTTTGGTTTTTTTTGCCTTCTCTTTTTAAGCAAAATTGATTTTTTTTCTTGAGCAAGTGCTTAGTTAATGCTTAAAACAGCAGGCAGCCCACCTGCCCCTGCCCGGGCGTTCTGCCGCAGCACCAGGCCATTCCCAACCTCGCACCCACCAGGAGCCTTCACTGGCCTCTTTGCAGGTCAGGTCTTGGCTTGGCCCCTCTGGCCCCCCATCGCCCCTCCCCTACTGCCACAAGCTCCTCCCCCTCTGTCTGCCAGGGCTGGGGGTGCCCTGGGGACACAGCTCATTCTTTGGCTCCCTTCCTGCCTTCCGCTTGCCCTCCCTCTCTCAGGCCACCTGCCCGTTCCCAGCCCACCTCAGACGGCACCTCCTCTCTGAGGCCTCCCCGGTCCAGTTACTCGCCCTTCCTCCACCCCCAAATGCGGCCACTCTGGTTGCTTCCAGACGATCTTCCGCATCCCACTCCCGACCCCAGCATGTCGGAGGCAGGGCCTGCACGGGGTTCATCTTTGCATCCCCAGTGCATGGCTTGGTGACAGGCACGGTGTGGCCGTCTCCTCGCTGTTCCATGAATGAATGGATCGGTGTGGCCCATCACAGTTTGCAGGCGCCTTCTACAGCTTACGTGACTGAGAAATCCCACCTCCATAGACTTGGGGGCTGACAGTTTTAACAGCAGCACCAGGACCAGAATCCAGCCCGGACTCTGTCTCCCAGGGAGTCAGAGCTCTGGCCTTGGCCCCCTCGCCCCTCCCGGCACAGCCTGCTGTGCACCTTCCACCCCTGCCCCCGTCTCCAAGGTCCCCTTGCAAGCTACCCTCCACTCTGAGACCCCGGGGGCAAAGACAGCAGAGGCTCTGAAGGCAGAAGTGGGAGGTCAGGACCACGGGCCCTGTGTAGGCCACCCCAGCTCCGATTCTTGGGGCTGTGGCTGTGCCATGTCTGGGGCGGGGGGCCCACCCCAGGGCCTCCCCACAGCAGCTGAGGAGGAGACGCACATAGACCAGCACTGTGTGCGTGGAGGGGAGGCTCCCAGCTGTGGTCCAGCTGTTGGGAGTCCAGCCCTTCCTGGCTCCCCAAGGCGTGGGGCTTGCTGTGCCCTCCCACGGATGTTTGTTGCGCCTGAGTTGTCCCAGTGCTACGTCCTCTTCTGGGAGCAGAGAGAGCTGCCATGGGCCTGGGCAGAGGCCTGGGGGGTGGGATGGGAAGGGGGTGGGTGTGAGGTGAGCTGTGGCCTTCCTCTCCCGGGTTCCCCCTCCGTGGGCTGCAGTGGTGGGCGCTGGGTGGACGGCGCATCCATGGTGGGTAGAACAGCAAAGCCAGGCGTGGTGGCAGAGTGCCCTGCAGGAGATGCTGGCTCTGTGCATCCTGGGCCTGGGCCTGGCCTGACCCCCTGGACCTCACACTGAGTAGAGCCTCGAAAGGATCCTCTTTAAGTCTCCTTCCTACAGAGCATGAATCTCCCATGAGTCTTCTGCTAACAGGCCACTCCCACCCCCAAACCTTCAATAGCTCCCCAGGGCTAAAGCCATGGTGCTCAACCCTGGATGCTGAGGGTCACCCAGAGAGCTTTTAACAAACCCCATGCTCGGCCCCACCCACCCTGCCAAGATTCTCATTTGATTGGACTGGGTATCTGCATTTTAAAGCTCCTCATGGTTCTTGCGGACAGCAAGATTGTGAACCACTGACCTGGAGGATAAACTTCCTGGGTGGCACAGGCAGGTTCCATAGTTGGGTCCCAGCTCGGTCTCCCTTCTTGTCCCTCCTTGTCCTCCCTCTAGCCAGGCCAGCCCCTCCGCAGCCCCCACACACCGGGCACCATCCTCACCCCTGTGTTGCCTCCACCTGGTAAATGGTCTTCACGGCCCAGCTGAACTCTGATGCCCTCGGGGAGACGTATCTTTAGTTGGCTTTGTGGCCACTGTCTCCCCAGCACGTGGCCTGGCGCTGTTCCCCACGGCAGGTGCTGCCTGCTAAGACGATGATGCCCCTGACTCCCAGCTGCCCCCTGGCCCAGGTGCCTTTCTCGCTCTGCTGTCTGTCCCCTGCCTTGGAAAGGGCAAGGAATGGGGTCTGAGGCCATAAGCACGCCCCTTCCACCTCTGATCCTGAACCTTCTGAGAAACAGGCAAGAAAGTCACTTGGGGACCAGCTGGGCTCAGGGACCGCAGTGGGGTTTCTCCCCTCACAGCTGGAGCTGAGCTCGCCCACCTGCTGAGCCCAGGCCGAGGGAGGTGGGAGGAGATCAGGGCTGAGAGCTTGGCCTTGCTGCCCTGCTGCTACCAGCCCCTGCCGGGCACTGATCAGAGCCCGTGGAGAGAGGCGAGCCAAAGTCTTTTCTCTAGTCCTGGGAGGATGGGGGATGGGGGAAGAGACATCCCCTCTCGGGGCTGGCAGGAGGGGCCCTCCCTAGTGGCTGGAGCTGGGCATTGGTCCCGCCACCCAGGAGGGCCTCTGCACACCTCGCGCACCATGGAGGGCGTCTGCACGGAGCCTCCCTCTAGACAGCCTGTTCTCGTCCGTCTGCCCATCAGGATGGGACAGCGGTTATGATCTCACAGTGAGGCAACGGAGGCCAGGCAGCCAGCCACGCCTCTCAGGTAGAAAGCGGGCTTCAGACTCTGGGCACTAATGACCTCCATTGCCTTCCCTGAGGCCTAGGCAGGGTGATGCCCTTGGCTCCGCTCAGGGCAGCAGGGTGTGTGGTGTGTGTGTTGAGGGAAAAAGAATCCCCCCATCCCCCCACTGAGTCCACCCTGCCCTTTCCTCCAGGCGAAGGCAGCCAAAGAGGAGCAGGAAACGCGGAGGCTACAGCTGCGGAGCCTGCAGTACCTGGAGCGCTACGTCTACCTGATTCTCTTCAACGCTTACCTCCACCTGGAGAAGGGCGGCTCCTGGCAGAGGCCCTTCAGCACCTGGATGCGGGAGGTGAGAGGTGGGAGGCTCAGGCTGAGGGGGCCCATGGGGCGACGGGTCACACAGGTGGGGCTGGGTCATCCCCACCTGGTCCCTGTGCGTGACCTGTGGGGACCCCGGTCACAGGCTCCCTGTTGAGTAGGAAGAGCTCTCATCTCCCTTTCTACAGGAAGCTTCCGCTGGGCCACGATCTTGTCTCCTTCGCCTCTGGGTCCCCAGCATGGTGTCTGTGCTTGGTAGCCAGTGGATAAGTTTGATGAGTGGACGAATGAATGAGGAGGGAGGGGACAGGTATGTGGGGGACAGAGTGGGGCAGTCTGCTGGGCTGGGACCCTGCTGCACAGGCCACCACGGCCAGCACTGCCTGGGTGCTGGCTCTGGGCCAGCCTGGGCACTTCATGCCCGTTGCTATGTGCGGCCCTCACCTACGTGTGCCACGAGGGCCACAGGCAAGGCTGTGGTGGCCCTGCCCCTGCCTTCCTCCAGCTGTGGCCTTGGACCAGTTAGCCACCCCCTCTAAACCTGCTGTCCTCGATACTAAAGTGCAAGTGATGTTAACACTGAGGGTACCAGCTCAGAAGGCCGCGGCGGGGATTTGATGCGATACACGCAGTGCCATCTGCTGGGCCCCGTGCTAGACAGGTCTACGTTATGTAGTGTGACTGCCGCTGTCCCGTCTTGCAGAGGAGGAGACCGAGCTCAGAGAAGCTGGGTAACCTGCTCAAGGTCGGCGTTAGAGCTGTTGTTGAGGGTGGCCCAACATGGCCCTGGTGTTGGGGCCTTCCTGCTGGGGCCCGTTGTCCCCACTCATTCTGCACAGGGAGCCCTTTTGGTCTGAGTCTATGTCCCCCTTGGGCTCAGCATAGAGTGAATAACAGAGTAGAAGCTTCTAGAATGATCGCTGTGGATGTGGAGATGGAGCGCGGAATAGATAGATAAGGAGTCAATCCCCTCAAAAAGGAAGCACAGCCAGCTCAGGGGCATCAGCCCACCATATTCTGACCACTGTCACCATTCCACCTCGTCGATCCCTTTCTGCTTGGCTTCCCGGCTCTTCCTCCACTCGGCTGTTTTTAGAGGCAAAGCCTCGGCACCTCGAGGTCAGGGGAGAGGCCCCTTCCCTTCTCTCGAGGGGGCCCATCATTACCCCTCTGCCAGGAAGTGGGGCCCTCCTGACCTCACCAGTGGGTCTTGGCGGTTCCAACCTGGAGCTGAGTCTGGAGTTAGCTACTGGTGGCCCAGCCAGGTGGGCCTGGGAGGAGCACGGGGCTGGACAGGTGTGTAGGTGGACTGAGAGCTGCGAGGGACAGGGGGCCCACTGCAGTGCCCCATGGCGGGAAGGGGACTGCAGAGGACAAGCCTTGCGGGCAGGCTTCAGGACGTCAGGGTGGGCAAGTGTTTGGAATGCCCCCTGGTGCAGGTGGATGGGTGTTGAGTCAGGAGACCTGGGGGAGGCACACCAGGGGCATGTTGGGCCACCCTCTTGAGCAGGCCTGGGCTCAGCTTCCTCTTTGAGCCCCTCAGGAGGGGTGGAGGTGGGGGCTCAAGGATACCTCCTGCTTGGGTTCTCCTTGGAGAGTGGAAATGGGGGTGGGGTCGGGGGAAGGCAGGGGCGGGAGGAAGCTTGATCCCCTCCCCAGCTGAATCTAGGGTGGGGGATGTCCTGGAAGGAGTGTGAGCTCCAGCCTGGGGGCCCTCAGCCCCTCTCTCCTGCGGATGAGTGGAGGGTGAGGGTTTCCCTGGGAACCAGAAGGGGTGAACCCATCCCCTCCATCTAGGTAGAGGCTGCATCCTCCCCATCCCCCAGGGTGGCGGGGGAGAGAAAGGGGCGGGTGGTCTGAGTCTGGTGCCGGGGCCTGGACCGCTGGGCGACAGGACCGAGTGTATGCGGAGGCCCCAGCTAAGCTGACCCACCTGGGGCAGAGGGCTATAGCCCAGACGCACAGCTGGGGCCTCTTGTTTGCGCCTGCGTCCAAGCCACCTTCTCCAGCCCTCCTCGCAGGCCCGGCTGTGACACCCAGAGCCACTGGGCCTGCGTCCCTGAGTGTCCACACGGAGCATGGGGTGCCTGACCTCCCACACCGACTCTGTGCACAGTGCTCACCGTCTGCCGAGCGCTTTCTGTGCTGTGTGGCCCTCCTTGAGACCGGCCCGTGAGGGAGAGACTGTTTTTCCTGTTAGGAGGAAATGAAGCCCAGATAAATTACCGGAAGTCGAAGTGCAGACTTGTTCAGGTCGCCCAGCTGGCCGGAGGCAGCCCCGGGACCCACTTGCGCATGTGCTTGGAGCACAGGAGCGGAGTACAGCAGGACAAACGGGGCGCTCCTTCCTCTGAAACTCTGCCCCCCACCTCTGCTGTCCTCCCCAGGTGGCGTCGAAGGCCGGTGTCTATGAGCTCCTCAACCAGCTGGGCTTCCCCGAGCTGGAAAGCGTGGAAGACCAGCCCTTCTCGAGGCTGCGCTGCAGGTGGCAAGAGCAGAGCCGCAACCCGGAGCCCTCCACCCCCGGGGACTTGCTGTAGGGGCTTCCTCTCTGCCCCCTCCCACAGGGCCCTGCGCAGGCTGGGGGTGTCTGAGGTGCTCTTCACTGGGAGGCGCCCTGGGGCTTGCTGGCCTTGAGGAAACAGTTCCCCCACTTCCTGGAGAGACTGGGGTGGGGTTGGGAGCCTTTTTGGAAAGAGCTTTTTATAGGACATCGAGACAGCACAGTCATGCCTTGCAAACCACAGAGGCGTGTGGACGGCCTCCAGGGAGGCCCGCGTGTGCACCCTGTAGACAGGCGGCATTCGGCCTCCAAGGAGCTCACTCCCCAGTTGCCAAACAGAGCTCATCGCCTCTTCTGTCCCCTTCTCCCCCTCCCAGATTGGCTGGGCAGCCCCTGGCGTGGAGCTGGCCCCCCGCCTTTCTTCCGCTGTTCCCCATGGCCTCTCCCCTTCCTGCTGCTGGAGCACTGCCTTCGCGCCCTGCCTGCCTGGAGCGGGTGGGGGTGGCGCTCTGGGTGGATCTGTTACTTTAAAGGACAAACCTGCATGGCCCGATATGGTCCGGCCGAGGCCTTTGCCTCGTCTTCCTTTCCGCTGCCCCCTTGTCCTGGGGCTGGCAGGATGGCGGCAGTTTCCCAAGGAGCTGGAACCATCAGGGAGTCCCTCTCAGCAGGAGGAGAGTTTCTGGAAGGTGGATGCAGCACAGTGGAAGAGGGCTCCTCTCTTTGCCTGGGAACCTGGGTAGGAGGTACTACAGGGGCCCAAGCCTGGATCTGCAGGTCCCTCTGTCCGCTCCCCCAGCCCCAGCAGCCTCAGATAGCCCGGTGCCCGCCACCCTGCTGTGGCAGGAGCCCCAAGGAGTGTTGGATCAAGGACACTTGCTGGGTGGCCTGTGGATAGCAGAGTGTGCAAGAGTGGGCCAAGGGTGACGTGAGGGGGCCACCTGGATTCAGGCCATCCTCGGTGAGGCCCTTTGAGCTGCCTCTCAGTGGGAGCAGAAGGGGCCAGACCCTGCTGGGCTAGAGGCCGCCGGCATCCACTCTGTCCACGCAGAGAAGGCTGCTTGGAAGAGGCGGCGAAGAAGAGCTGAGTTTGAGCTGAGCTTTGCAGCTCTTCCGGTCGGGGACTGGTGCTTGCTGAAACCCGGGAGCTGAACAGTGGGCAGGCTGTCTCCCTCGCCTGGTCACTGGGGCCGGGGAAGCCTCTCCTTGGTTGGACTCGTGCACTTCCGCAGAAAAGCAATGGATGTGTCACTGGTCACAATATCGGGAAAGGGGAGAAGAGGACGAAGTTATTTGCATCTACCCAGTATTGGCTGAATCCTTTTGCAGAACTACTGTATGTCTGTTCACTACATTTTCAGGTTTGTCGTTGTTTTTACTTTTATTTTTGCATGTATTAAAAGTTTTAATGTCTTTGCAGGCAAGGTCTAGATGAGGAGTCAGAGGTCAGGGCTGAACTGGGAGGGACGCTCCGTGTTCTCATGGTTAGCCCTGCCTTACAGCTGTGCTGGGACCACTGGCCAATCACCTCACCTCGCTGCCTCAGTTTCCCTATCTGTAAAATGGGAGAATAATAATTGCCTACCTACCTACCTCACAGGGGTGTTGTGAGGATTCATTCGTGATTTTTTTTTTTTTGTACAGAGCTATTATGCATTAAAACAGCTAAATGTGAAGTGCACCTGGCTGCCAGTTTGTCTTCGGTGGGAGGCAGACCTTCTAGAACAGACACAACGTGCTGGGGTCCCTGCTCCTTCAAAGTAAGGGCGGGTGGGCAAAGTGAGTCGAGAGCACCTGCCCTAGCATTTCTGCTGCCTAGAGAAGGGTTTTTGCAGACATGGTGGCCTCCTTCACATCCCCAGCTGTGCCTTACCAGCTCACACTGGCTGCCGGAGCTGCCGTGCTGAGCCCCTCCTGGAGGAAAGCAACATCATAAGCTAATTTTCACTAAAGTACAAAGGGCTGCTGTATCTAGGGAAAGTGTATGCAGCAAAGTGGAATTTGGGGCCTCTGAAGGAGGGTGGACCTCAGCCTCCACTCTCTCCTCCAACCCTATGACTGATGGAACACACTGTGTTCAGATATTGGCAAGTAAAGAGGCAGTGGGGAGGGGGAGGTACAGAGAGTGTTGACTCCAGGCCTCTCCCCAAACTCTTGCAGGATTAGGAAACCCTCTGGGTTGTAGTTCTCAGGTCAGCTGAGGATGGTCACAGTGGAACCCAGAGCTCCCACTGCCCAGGGCAGGGGTTCTCCCGAGCCTGGGAGAGAAGGCCTCCTGGGTCATTTCCCAGCCCAGCAGGTGTGGAAGTTGCCCTGGTCCAAGGATGCTCCATGTGGCTCTGAACACCAATCTAGAGCTGCGTGCACTGGGGTGTGCGTGTGTGTGTGGTGTGGGCAGCTCTGCAGTTCTACGCCTGGGACGGTGGCGCCTGCGCAGGGATACATGGGCGAGGGGCTGTGCCCTTGTGTGTTCCCAGTTCCCCCAAGCCTGCTAGCCTGTGGGGGCATCTAGCACTTACACGAACAGTACTGACTCACATTTCAGTAGCTCCTGCCGGTCAACAGTATCTCTACCCTTCAGTTGACAAGTTAATCCAGCACAGCAGAGGAAACAATCCACAGAGTGAAGACACAGCTGACGGAATGCGGGGAGAGATTTACAAACCGTGTATCTGATAAGGGGTTAACGTCCAACATATAAAAGAAACTTTAACCACTCAACAGTAAGAGAACAAATAAGTTAGAAAATGGGCAAAGGACCTGAATAGCCATTTCTCAAAAGAAGACATACAAATAGTCAATAGGTATATGAAAAAATGCTCAGTATGGCTGATTATCAGGGAAATGCAAATTAAAACCACAGTGAGATACCACCTTACACCTCTTAGGATGGCTGTTATCAGAAAGACAAAAGGTAAGTAAGTGGTAGATGTGCAGAAAAGAGAACATTTGTGCGCTGTCTGGTATTGTAAACGAGTGCAGCCATTTTGAAAAACAGTATGGAAGTTCCTCCAAACACCAAAAATAGGGCTACCGTACGACTCGGAGATCCCACTGCTGGGTATACAGCCAGAGGATATGGAGTCAGTATATTGAAAGGATATCTGCACTCCGATGTTTACTGCAGCACGATCCACAATAGCCAAGATAGGGATCAACCTACGTGTGCCTTAACGCACCAGTCCCCGGCCTTTCTGGCACCGGGGACCGGTTTCATGGAAGACAATTTTTCCACGGACTGTGGGGAGATATTTGAGGGGGTGGAAGGCGGAGCTCAGGCACCGACGCCAGCAATGGGAAGTAGCTATAAATACGGATGAAGCTTCACTCGCTCCCCCACTGTTCACCTTCTGCTGTGCAGTCCCCGGTCCCTAACTTGCATGAAAGACGATGTTTCCACAGACTTGGAGGAGAGAGGGTTGGTGGAGCTCTGCAGCCTGGCCCCTAACAGGCCATGGACCGGTACCAGTCCTCGGCCCAGGGGTTGGGGACCACGGCATCAGTGGGCGAATGGATAAGAAAATGCGGTGTACATACAGAATCGAATACTACTCAGCCTTAAAAAGAAGGAAATCCTATCATGTGCAACATGGGTGAACCTGGAGGACGTCGTTAAGTGAAATAAGCCAGGCGCAGAAAGACAGATACAACATAGCCTCACCTTTATGTGGACTGGTAAAAAAAGTTGAACTCGTAGAGTAAAATGGTGGTTACCAGAGGCTGGGGGGAGGGTGGGACTGGAGAGATGTTGCTCAAAGGTTACAGAATTTCAGTTAGGAGGAAGAAATTCGAGACATCTATTGTATTAATATGTCATGTTGAGTACAATATAATAGCAATATATTGTATGTTTGAAAATTGCCAAGAGAGTACATTTTAAGTGTTCTCATCACAAGAAAATGATAAGTATATGAGGTAATGCACATATTAAGTAGTTTGACTTAGACCAGGCACAGTGGCTCACGCCTGTAATCCCAGCACTTTGGGAGGCCAAGGCAAGAGGATTGCTTGAGGCCAGGAGTTTGAGATCAGCCTGAACAACATAGCAAGACCCTGTCTCTACAAAAAATTAAAAAGCCGGGTGTGGTGGCATGTGCCTGGAGTTTCAGCTACTCAGGAGGCTGAGGCAGGAGGATCACTTGAGCCCAGGAGTTTGAGGTTGCTGTGAGCTATGATGATGCCACTGCACTCCAGCTTAGGTGACAGAGTGAGACCCTGCATCAAAAAAAAAAAAACAAAACATGATTTAGCCATTCCACAATGTACACATACATCAAGACATTTTGTACACCACAAATATATACAATTTTTACTTGCCAATTAATTTTTTAAAAAGATACTTTATAATTTAGTCTGATATTTCTTCTTTGTTAATCTATATTAGTGATGTTTTGATGTATTCTTTGTTATGTCTGTTTCTTAAACACCAGTGTATATTGCTGAATTATAGTCATAAGAAATGAATCAATACACGTCAAGACTTTAGCAGAGCGCCTGACACATAGTGCACACAACAGTTTTAGCCAGCCTTGCCAAGTCTCTCTCCCCAAGCCCTCTCCTCGGCGTGTTCAGGAGGAGTCCCCCATTGGCCTACACGTGTGGCCACTGTCATGTGGGCATTCTTGCTGCTGCCACACTTCAAACATCGCTGAGGCCTCCCCATTCAAGTGCCTGGGCTGTGAGGTGTCGGGTGGGCCGAGCCCTGGGTCTGTGCCCACTTGCAGCCAAGGGTCTGGCTAGGTCCCCTGTTGAGCATCTCCCTGTCCTCCCTCTGCCCCGGTGAGCAGCATTAATGTCCCTGGTTCCTACTCCCTCAGGATGCATTCTCTCCTGGAGGCCCCCAGGTCTTCTGAGGGTCCCGCCACGCCACTTTGCCCAGACCAGGCAGGTGTCAGCTGGGTCCCTGTGCAGGTGATGAGTGCCTGCAGTGTTCTGCACGTGTGCAAAGGGGAGCTATGTGCACACGGGCTGTGGACAGTGACTCAGCAGGTCACTGCACAATGGGGCAGACCACGTACCATGCTAGGCGCCACGGAGCTGTGGACAGGGACAGTCCCTCCTGGAGCCTGCGGTGTTGCTGGAACAATGGTGAACGAGTCATTCCCGTGAGATGTGGTTAGAGCTGGGACGGGGCAGGGTGGGGAGGACAGCGCCTTGGGGTAGATCAGCGATCAGAGTCCGCTGGGCCCCACTCATTGCTCTCCCGGAGTTCCCAGAGCAAGGAAACAGCGATGTCGTGGACCTGGGAGGAAGTGGGGGGCCTGCTGTGTCTTGGGTAGGGCTACTGCACCCCAGGAAAACACACAACGCTGATGCCCTGAGATCTTGACCCTCCATCCTTCAGCCAGACACCAGAACTGGCCATACCCTGTGAAAGGGTCCTCGAAGGGCCTTTGGTTTCTCTACTCGTTGCAAGAACTGGGTTAGGATGAGCAGGAAGAATAAAGCCACCAGTCCAGGTAATTATTGCATGCTTTACCTTTCCTGCAGCGTCTGGTACAGAGACCCCCAGCTCTGTCTGCCGGATTGGCAATTCATGTATTTTAATCGGTTTCGTCTTACAGGAAGTTGTTCATTTTTTATTCACGCAAGTAAGGCATGATCATACACTAGTGGAAATGCAAGCAATATCTTTATCCTCCCCCATTCCCACTCCCACTGCCCACACTCTGGTTATAAAAGGTACCGTTGTGACCTGAGCAGCCCCATGTGATGGTTGGGGTTTTCTCCTGGCTGTGCTGTCCCTGGTTGTGTGGCATCCCCACCTGCTTCTCTGTCCCCTCAGTGTTGGTGTGATGCACCCCAGTGCTGTGTGGTACCTGCTCTGCTCAGCCGGCCAGCGTGGTTGAGCATCCATCCATCCTTCCGTCCCCTGGCATGCAGTGCAGCAGCTCAAGAGAGCTTCTCTGAGTTTCGACGTCCTTCACTGTAAATGGGCTTATAATTCCTATTTGTAGATGAGTGTCAGGATCACAATTAATGTATGTAAAGTGCCCAGCACCAGGCCTTACACACAGAGGCTCTCGTGCAGGAATTGCCTTCGTTCTGTAGTGTATGTGATTAGGAACCCTGGAGCGGATGAGTCTATCTGAAGAGTCACTGAATTAGTGATACGGAAGTCACGTAACTCACGAGTAATGGCGGGGGCTCAGGCGCAGAGGCGCCACTGGCTCTCAGGGCAGCAAGCTCAGCCCAGGTCTCTCCTGGCCCTAGAGGAGCCAGTAAGAGGGGGACAAAGACACTCGTCAGTATCTCTTGGTGAAGCCATGCTGCCGTCTGTAACCATGAGGGTGGGAGTGGGCAAGTTAGGGTTGGGGGTGGCAGGCCAGGAGGAGTCGTGGGGGAGGACTAGGTGGCTTCCCACAGGGAGCCAGCAGCAGGAGTTCACCTGGGAGAGTGCAGCGGGGATTTCCATAAATGTGTTGCGATTGGATGAGGGCAGACAACCTGTCTTCCAGAAAACCTGCCTGCCCTCGCATTGCCCGGGATGGAGCAGGTCAGAAAACTCCAGGGTGACTTGAGTTCTAGAGCGTGCCGGGGTCCCTGG
>CAUYSK010118468.1:0-17265 GCA_963575035.1 Avahi laniger
TGGGACCCCTATCAAAAATGGACTTCAAATAGATGAACTCCTTTCTGCTAACCTGTTACAATCACAGACTTTCCATCATTAAGATTGAATCTTGGCTGGGCGCGGTGATTCACGCCTGTAATCCTAGCACTCTGGGAGGCCAAGGCGGGCGGATTGTTTGAGCTCAGGAGTTCAAGACCAGCCTGAGCAAGAGCGAGACCCCGTCTCTACTAAAACATAGAAACAAATTATCTGGACAACTAAAAATATATAGAAAAAATTAGCTGGGCATGGTGGCACATGCCTGTAGTCCCAGCTACGTGGGAAGATGAGGCAGTAGGATCGCTTGAGCCCAGGAGTTTGAGGTTGCCATGAGCTAGGCTGACGCCACGGCACTCACTCTAGCCAGGGCAACAGAGTGAGATTCTGTCTCAAAAAAAGAAAAAAGATTGAATCTTATACCTAAAACTGAACCTGAATATAAAGGGAATGCCCTGGCCCATTTTTATGCTAACTCAGCTAGCGCTGAAACTGTTAGGATATGCAATTTGAATGAGTTCCATAAAATTGAGCCAAGTCGATTCCCTTATGATGACCTACTTAATAAACAATGCAATGCACCTGATCTGGAAAAACAAAACTGGTATCAAAAAGGATGTAAATTCATTGTTAAATGTGGACTCACAGAGGGCCTGGATGGCTGCCTGGTTCTTCCCAAGTCTTTGAAGCTTCCATTGTTAGCAGCTCTGCACTCCCCAACTCATCATGAAACAGACAAAATGATCCAAGTTATGAAAAAATATTGGTGGAATGACTGTTCCAAAATTGCTAAAATACTTTACAACCAATGTTTGGTTTGTCAAACTCAATTCTGGGAAAAAAGTCAAAACTCCAGGTGGTATATTTCTACCACCTGATGGACTGTTTGAACATTTACAGATGGACTTCATTCAGTGCCACCCTCAATGGGGTATCATTATGTTCTTATAATAGTTTGTATATTATCTAGTTGGGTAAAGGCTTTCCCATGCAGAAAAGCTGATGCTGTGACAATAGCTAAGAAATTATTAGAAAGTGCATTTTCTTTATGGAGCATTCTTAGAGAAATCTCCAGCAAGAGGTGAACTCATTTTCCTTGGCAAGTTATAAAGCAGTTAAATAAGATGTTATGGATACAATGGCACTACCATTGTCCCTGTCACCCTCAGTGTTCTGGAAAGATTGAAAGAACAAATGGCATCTTAAAACTGAAATTGGCAAAGTTAACTGCATCAATAGGGTTGGCTTGGCCAAAGGTATTACAATCAGCTTTAATGACAATCAGAGCCACGCCCACTGGAAAACATAAGTTGACTCCTTATGGAACAGTCACTGGAAGTCCTGTTGCCCTAGTAATAGAATTTTATGTATCTCCCACTCTCCTAAACACTGATGTGTCTAAATATTGTAAGGATATAATGCATTATGCCAAAGTGTATTTTCATCAGGTAAAGGAAGCTTTTCGTGATCCACCAACCAAGGATAATCAAACCCTTCATAGTCTAAAAACCAGAGATTAGGTCTTCCAGAAATGACTTCAGAGGAAGACTGCCCTTGAACCCCATTGGAAGGGACCATACCAAGTTCTTCTCACCACCCACACTTCAGTGAAGCTTCAGGGCTTCAAATCTTGGATCCACATCTCACAGCTCAAATGAACCCATTCAGACTCTTAGAACTGAATACCTGTTGGAAACTTTAAAGTAAAGCCGGCCAGCAAAATTTCTCCCCGAAAGCAGATAACAGCCTAGAAGTGAACAGCTTTCCCAAGATCATGGATCAAGACCTCTCTGTCATCACGAAAGCCTTATCTTTTTTTTCATTTTTTCTCATTTCCTGTTGTACTAATCCTTCCCTTTCCCTTATGGGAAAATCCTTGGAACCACAATCCGTGGATGGCTTTAGCTGTAGCTTATGCTTTTGCACAAAACCAGAGCAATTGTTGGATCTGTGGGCTAATGCCAAAAATACCAAGAAACAATTCCATGAATCCCAATGCCTCACTGTGTACCCAATGAGAGTCACCCTGAAACTTCAAAGGAAGTGTGGAAAGCTGTTCTCAATATTTTAAACATCACTGTTACTTGCTTTCCTACATGAACTACAAACAACACTCTAACCTTTCTAATTAATAATCCAATCATTACCAAATATAGAAAAGTGAGTGATACCTGCAAAAGGTATATTATGCTTCCAGGCATCATGTATTCAAGACCTGGGAATTACCTATGTGGGTAAAAGTAGTTATTTGTATGTGTATAATATCACTGGATTAAATCCAATGGGGTCCCTTTTCACTAAATGTCGTTATACACCTTATTTATAGCATGTTATAAAGGAGCCAAAAAAAAGTAGATTTCCCACCAGACTGTGTTCAAGAGCCATGCAGATTTATGACTAAACAAATTTAACTGACCCCTGCTCAAACACAAGTGGGTAGCCCTCTTTTTCAACCCCCAAGGGCCTATTTTGTGTCTGCAGAGAATCTGTTTATTCTGTTCTCCCTCCTCTCTACTTCAGATCTTGCTATTTGGGGTGGCTCCCTCCTGCCTTTCAAATAGCTCCCTCTGAAAGTCCCCATAATAGCTCCTATGCTCAGAGGCCAAAACGGTCAATAACTAAAATTAGCCGCAACCTTGAAACAGACAAAGATAAGCTAGTTTCCACTGAGGAAAGATTCTAGAGGAGTTCCTGGAGCTCACTCTCTTGGCAGTAGTAGGATACCAATTGTATAGAATTTGAAGCTAATCCATAAATTGGGGAAAATCTTGCATTTTGTAGCCAATCAGACCTCCCAGGGTTTCAAACAAGTAAAAGCCACTCTCCAAAAGGTGGATGATAACATATGAGTTCAACAAAAACACTTACTAAAATACATACATCATTCAGATTTAGATCTTCTTTTTGCCTAATTTGGGGCTTACGTTTGGTATTGAACAAAACTGAATATTGTACCTTTCTCTCCCTGATTTTGTTACTATAGAAGGTTTAATTTAAAAGGTGGCTGATACTGCTGTTTTGTTAGACAATGCCGCATACATTATGGAAATTTCTCAGGAGAAAGAAACACATAATGTGTTTACAAGAGCAACTAACGGTCGATTTGCAGGCATCCTAATGGTGTATGACAAGCTTGGGTTTTCCAAGGTTTTCTAATCTTTATATTTCCTCTAGTGTGTCTCCAGGTTATTATGACTTGTGTTACCAGGCTAATAACAAAAATGAATTCCTCTTTAAATCAGGCCATTTTATAGCAAACTATGGTCCTTAATCACCATCACACACCAAACAAGGAGTATGACCAATTAAACTCAAATACTGTGGATCTGCCTACATTGCCTGAACTTTGACTTGACTTGGTTTGGTTCATTTCATAAGGACTCTTGCTAAGGAATACACGTTGGTCTTTTGGTATAATCCTCTTGATAGTTATCATTATAGCTTCCCTGTGTGCTGTATCCTCTCAGGTCTTAATGCAATGGATGCCTGTATGCAGGCATCCAATGAGCAGTGAATGGACTCAGTTTTACTAAGTCAGCAAGAACCTAAAGAATTATTCAACTAATGTGACACTGTGACTTGTGAATTACATAGTGAGACCAAATAAGACCTATGAATTCCATACTGACACTAAATCAGTCCTTTCACAATGATGACAGAGAGGGGCATCAATGCCCAAAGTTTTGGTCAGTCTCTCAAAATTGAGAGGCTGACTGAAAGAGGGGAATTGTAAAATCAAATTAAATTTGGCCTGAGAAAGCCTCTGAACTCACACATTTGAGTCCTTGCATACAAACAGCAATCCAACTTAGTAGGTAAATAAACGGATAACCTGACCTAGGAGTAGGCTTCTGTAACAAATAGCTAAGTTTCAGCCAATCATAGCAGCCATCTTTTGGTCAACCACAGGCAGCCAAACTGTGTCCAAATAAAGCAAATGCCCAGCTGTAACCAATACAGCTGTTTCTGCACCTCACTTCCATTTCCCGTACATCACTTTCATTTTTCTGTCCGTAAATGTTATCCAGCAATGTGTCAGCCCTGTAGTTTCTCTGAACTGGTTCTGGTTCTGGGAGCTGCCCAATTCATGAATCATTCTTTGCTCAATTAAACTCTATTAAATTTATCTAAAATTTTTTCTTTTAGCACTTATATTCAAAAATTATCATGACATTTTTAACTTTGTTACTTTGGATAGTTAGAGTTACCCATATAAAAATGACATATACAGATTTTGAAGGTCCAATGCTTTTATTACACTTATTAGAGAGGGGAGGGAGGAAAGACATAAAGGAAGAGAGGGAAGGGAAAGGGAAGAGAGAGAAGACCAGGGAATTAAAAAATTTTAAATCTCAAGAGAATAACTTAATCATCTCACGCATCCTGCTAACATTTCTACAACTGAAACTCCAAGTGTTAAACATATCTAATACCCATTTTTGTTAGCTAATATCAAATGATACACAAACATGCAGTCAAATTGGGTTAACAGAGACCAGTTTTCTCCCACAATAACATAAAGCTCAGTGTGGCCTTGGCTGATGTCTGATTTGACACTCTCTTCACCTACTGGCCTTTCCTGGACTTTGACCCCTACACAGTCCTTGGCCTTTGGCCAGGAGGTTGTTTGTAATTATCTGGCTTGCTGCTCCCTGCTTGTCCATTCTTAATGACAGGCAGCCTGAAGGCTGCCCGAGGCTTGTGTTGGGCAGTAGGACATTGATTCAAATTGCCTAAATAGAGTAGTCATGCAAGACCCTCTTCTTAGTGGAATGTTTTTCATTAAATATTTTTAAAATGTCCTCTACTTCATTATTGAAGCTTCTCATTCACCTGTCTAGCCATACAGGCATGTGTCTAGGTGCAGTATCTATTGTCTACGACTAACTAGAGTGTGGTGGCTATCCCCACGCCCATGGACAGCTCTTGTCCCCACATTCAGGGCTACCGACAGCCCATTAAAGCTGGTTTCTAGATACCCCATCATCTGAAAAGTATTCCTTTTTCTGTTAGTTGAATAATCATTATTAACAAAACAGGTCATTAATGAGTCAGCCCCAGCCTTAATTGTTTGGGCAAGTCATGACTGACTGAATCACTTCTCAGACTTATGACCCACGGATTTGTTGCCAAGGTAAAACAAATGCTTTCTCTTCTTTGTGGCTTTAGGAACAAAGGCTTAGTCAGCTGGAATATGAAGTGAACTAGTAACAGAGATAAAATTTAAAATATTTTTTTCAATACAAATTCAATTTTTTATTTAAATGAAATTTCAAATTGTATGTTATTGTTTAAAGGCTTTTATGACTTTTCAATGCTTCATTAAGGCTCCTCTTAAGGACTTCCATGTCTTCTCCACTCAACCTCCTACACTTGGATTTCTACTCTTCCAGAACATTTCTCTTCTCCTCTGACACCTTGAATCCTGAGCCATCTGGTCTACCTGTCCAAATCTACCCCATCATCAGGGTAAAATTCACATCACACGTCCTCTGAAGCTTTTGCTGATGTTTGCTGCCCATGTTGGTCTTCTCCCTCTCATATTTGTAACAGCCCCATAGAGAGCCCCAGTCAATTTATGCTACTGTCCTCTAATAATACAGGTAAATATTAGATGAGTTGAATAATTATGAACAAACACATTTGCTTTCTTCATTCTACCTAACCCAACATTCAATACCATACTATGTATTTATGAAGTTATAGTCAATCATCATATTCGGAACTTTGACATTGAGGTTGCCTATTTCTGTGTTAATCAGAGGAGATAAGCTACCATGCCAAGAGGAACCTTTGTATGAGGGAAACACAATGTTCCTAGAAACAAAACATGCCAGATTATTAGCTTATTAATCCAAACTTCCCTAAATATTAATAATAGCTACCATTTACTGAACTTTTTAATTTAAAAAAGAAAAGTGTATGGGGTTATTTCTTTCTTTATTGCTGATTTGCTTGAGTTCTTTGTAGATTCTGGATATTAGCCCTTTATCGGATGTATAGTTTATGAATATTTTCTCCCATTCTGTAGGTTGTCTATTTGCTCTGTTGATTATTTCTTTAGCTGTGTATAAGCTTTTTAATTTAATCGAATCTCATTTATTTATTTTTTTTGTTGCTGTAATTGCCATTGGGGTCTTAGTCATAAATTCTTTGCCTAGGCTGATATCTAGAAGAGTGGGCAAAAGATGTGAACAGAAGCTTTTCAAAAGAAGATAGACAAATGGCCAAAAAAACATGAAAAAATTCTCAACATCACTAATCATCAGGGAAATGCAAATTAAAACCACAATGAGATATCATCTTATCCCTGTTAGAATGGCTTTTATTAAAAAGTCCAAAAACAATAGATGCTGGCATGGATACACAGAGAAAGAAACACTTATACACTATTGGTGGGACTGCAAATTAGTACAACCTCTATGGAAAACAGTATGGAGATTACTCAAAGAACTAAAAGTAGACCTACCATGTGATCCCACAATCCCACTACTGGGTATCTACCCAAAAGAAAAGAAGTCATTTTATCCAAAAGACACCTGCATTTAAATGTTTATTGAAGCACAATTCACAATTGCAAAGATGTAGAATCAACCCAAGTGCCCATCAATTCAAAAGCAGATTAATAAAATGTGGTATATGTATACCATGGAGTACTACTCAGCCATAAAAAAGGTGAAGTAATGCCTTTTGCAACAATTTGGATAGAACTGGAGACCATAATCCCAAGTGAAGTATCTCAAGAATGGAAAAACAAACACCACATGTACTTGCTATTAAATTGGAACTATACACATGTGCACAGAGGGAAATAAAACTCAGTGGAAATCAAGCAGGGGGGAAGAGTAATATTTCCATTTTACAAATGAGGAAACTGAGGCACAAAAGGCTTAACTAGCTTTCCCAGAGTTATAAAGATAGACAAAGGCTAACAGCCAGGAACAAAACCAGGTTTCACAGTGCTTGAAGCTTATACATGTTTGGGGAGGGAGGATCTTTTGAAGCAAAAAATTTCAAGTATACAAATATAAAAGTAGGTAAGAAAGTGAATATTCAGAATGAAAATAGAAAACACAACTAATTACTTGAACCTTAAATATGTGAGTCCTTTTCTTCTGAGAGGGCTTTGGACAATTCCCCTGAAATACTTACATAGAAAACATGTCCTGGTTGCCACCTGGCTTCCATCTACAATACTCTGCTACATGCAAGTGAGGGGGCCTAAGGCTGAATGCCTTAGTGTTAGCTCCTGGGAAATCTGCCTCTGGGCAGAGATGGGATTGGATCTTTTCCAAAGCCCAGATCTCAGGCGCTGTTTTGGATTCACATCTTCCAGGGGACCTGGCACTGTGCTCAGTATATATTAGGGAGCCATGCCCCTGTACGCTACCAACCATAACCACTCTCCCCCATGTCAGTTAATTTTCTTTATAGCATCTATTATTACCTACAATTACCTTATTTGTACATTAATTGTCTGTTTCTCTCAAATTCCATGAGATCAGAAACCTTGTCCATCTTTGTTCTTCATTGTACCCTTAATATCAAGAATAGTGCCTAAGCCTGTTCATAGTATCAGCAAGTATCTGTTGCATAAATGAAGTAACAAATGTTGGCTGAATTAATAAATTAAAATATTTCAGTTAAAATAGATCAAAGCTTAGAAAATTCATAATGGAAAATGGTTTAATAATAGAGTTTACAGTATTTGAAATACTGAGTTCATGTAATCTTCTTAAAAGCAAATTTATATTCTACACTAATCATGCATTATGTTCAGCATGTTTTCTTATCAAAATGTTCAATATTTCAAACCTCAAGTGCAATCCATAGTTGTTGAGCAAGAGTTATTTTATCTTTTCCTTATAGCAGCCATAATAGGGTTGCAACCTAAAATAACAATATTCAGAATTATCTTTATTAATATGGTAATCAAAAAATCATAACACATATGCTTTGGGAATCAACAGACATCTAAAAGAGCTAACGATGCTAGCTTCTTTTTTTTCCCAGTAGTGGCTTCTTTTTTATATTTATAGAAATATAAATTTAGAAATCATTGGGAAATCAAAAAGAAAGAAGAAATGTTTGTTTTCAGACTATGAATCATATGAGAGAATTGCACTAACTCTGTTTTATATTTTTTCATACTGGTGTACTTGAAATACTATTTCATTTTTTATCCCCATTTCACATTTAATGAACATGATTAAAATTCAAAATAATATAACTTTGTTTTCTTAAAGTTACATAATTATTATTGAGGAAAAATACAGACTACATGAAATTACTGTCTGAGATAAATATTTGAGGTTAAAATATCTTTTGTTTCTGTTTTTCTATTAAATATGGCCCAAAAAAGCCTCAACATAAGCACAATTAATATTTCATTTGGTAATGGTTCATGTCCCTCTTGACTTTCCAAGCACACCTCTTAGAAAGAAGAAACAAGCCCTTGTTTCTGTTTATTTTGGTTAATAAGATTTCCAAATCTTCATTCAGTGGTCTGATGAGTTTTAAGAGTATACTTTTAGTATTAATTTATTTATATTGCTGTCAAATATATGGAGTTAACAAAACAACCAGAAATCAAATAACACAGCAGAAGGAAGTCCTTACCTATCAATGATAACATTGAATGTGAATGGACTCAATGCTCCAATCAAAAGACATAGAGTAGCTGAATGGATTAAAACAAAAACAAGAGCTAACTATATGTTGTCTGCAAGAAACCCACTTTGCCTGTAAAGATATGCATAGACTGAAATAGACTGAAAATAAAGGGATGGAAAAAGATATTCCATGCAAATGGAAACCAAGAAAAAGCAGGAATAGCTATACTTCTATCAGATAAAATAAATTTCAAGACAAAAACTATAAAAGAGACAAGAAGGTCATTATATAATGATAAAGGGATCAATTCAGCAAAAGGATATAACAATCATAAATATATATGCATCTACACTGAAGCACCCAGATATATAAAGTAAATATTGTCAGAGCTAAAGAGAGAGATAGACCCCAAAGCAATAATTATTGGAGACCTCAACATTCTACTTTCGACATTAGACAGATCATCCAGACAGAAAACCAACAAAGAAACATTGGACTTAATCTACACTATAGGCCAAATGAACCTAATAGATATTTGCAGATATTTCATCCAACAGCTGTAGAATACACACCCTTCTCTTCAGCTCATGGATCATTCTCAAGGATAGACCATATGGTAGGCCACAAAACAAGTCTTAAAAAATTCAAAAACACTGAAACTATACCAAATATTTTCTCTGACCACAATGGAATAAAACTAGAAATCAATAACAAGAGAAACACTGGAAAATATACAAACATATGGAAATTAAAAAATATGCCCCTGAATGACCAGTGGGTCAATGAAGAGATTAAAAAGGAAATTTAAAAATTTCTCAAAACAAATGAAAATGAAAACACATATCAAAACCTATGGGATATAGCAAAAGCAGTAATAAGAGGAAAATTTATAGCAATAAATGCCTACATCAAAAAAGCGAAAAGCTTCAAATAAACAACCTAATGATGTATCTCAAAGAACTAGAAAACAAGAGCAAACCAAACCAAAATTACTAGAAGAAAAGAAATAATAAAGTTCAGAGCAGAAATAAATAAAACTGAAACAAAAAAAATACAAAAGATCAACAAAACAAAAAGTTGGCTTTTTGAAAAGATAAAACAAAATTGACACACCTTTAGCCAGACTGAGAAAAAAAGAGAGAAGAACCAAATAAATGAAATCAGAGATGAAAGAGGAGACATCACAACTTATAATGCAGAAATCCAAAGGATCATTAAGACTACTATGAGCAACCATATGTCAATAAATTGGAAAACCTAGAAGAAAAGGATAAATTCCTAGACACATACAAGCTACCAAGATTGAATGAGGAAGAAATCCAAAACCTGAATAAAGTACTAAGAAAATGTCTCCCATCAAAGAAAAGTCCAGGACTCAATGGCTTCACTGAATTTTACCAAGCATTCAAAGAAATGATATCAATCCTACTTAAACTATTCCAGAAAATCAAGGAAGAGGGAATACCCAAACTCATTCCATAAGGCCCATGTCACCCTGGTACCAAAACCAGATAAAGACACAACAAAAAAGAAAACTATAGGCCAATTCTCTGATGAACATAGACACAAAAATCCTCAACAAAAATTGAAAAGATTATTCATAATGATCAGGTGGGATTCATGCCAGAGATGGAAGGATGGTTCAACATATGCAAATCAATCAATGTGATACGTCACATGTAACGAAGGACAAAAATCATATGATCATTTCAATTGATGCTGAAAAAGCATTTGATAAAATTCACCATCCCTTCATGATAAAAACTCTCAAAAAACTAAGTATATAAGGAACTTACCTCAACATGATAAAAGCCATATATGACAGACCCACAGCTAGTGTCATACTGAATGGGGAAAAACAGAAAGCCTTTCCTCTAAGATCTGGAACAAGACAAGGATGCCCAAGTTCACCACTGGACTTGTACTGGATGTTCTAGCTAGAACAATCAGACAAGAGAAAGAAATAAACGATATCCAAATTGGAAAAGAAGAGGCCAAATTATCCTTGTTTGAAGACAATATGATCTTATATAGAGAGAAACCTAAATGCTCCACTCAAAAACTATTAGAACTGATAAACAAATTCAGCAAAGTTGCAGGATACAAAATCAATATATGAAAATCAGTAGCATTTCTATATGCCAACAGTAAAAAATCTGAAAAAGAAACAAGAAACTAATCTCATTTATAATAGCTAAAATAAAATAAAATACCTAGGAATAAACTTAACCAAAGGAGTGAAAGATCTCTATCATGAAAACTACAAAACAGTGATGAAAGAAATTGAAGTTTCAATGCTTGTCTACAAAAAACATAAAATTTTTTTAAAATTAAAAGAAAAAGAAATTGAGGAGGACACAAAAAAATGGAAAGATATTCCATGCTTATGGATTAGAAAAGATCAATATTGTTAAAAAGTCCATAACACCAAGCAATCTACAGATTTAATGCAATCCCCATCAAAATACCAAGGACATTCTCCACAGAAATAGAAAAAACAATTCTAAAATTTATATGGAACCACAAAAGATCCAGAATAGCCAAAGCCATCCTAAGCAAAAAGAACAAAACTGGAGGAATCACATTATCTGATTTCAAATTATACTACAGAGCTGTACCGACCAAAACATCATTGTACTAGCATAAAAACAGACACATAGACCAATGGAACAGAATAAAGAACTCAGAAATAAATCCACACTTATCTTTGACAACGTGCCAAGAACACACAGTAGGGAAAGGGCAGTCTTTTCAATAAATAGTGCCGGGAAAACTGGATATCCATATGCAGAAGAATAAAACTAGATTCTTCTCTCTTGCCATAAACAAAAATCAAATCAAATCAAAGTGGATTAAAGACTTAAAACTAAGACCTGAAACTATGAAACTACTAAAAGAAAACATTGGGGAAACACTTCAGGACATTGGTCTGGTCAAGGACTTCTTGAGTAATACCCTCAAAGCACAGGCAACCAAAGCAAAATTGGACAAATGGGACCACATCAAACTAAAAAGCTTCTGCACAGCAAAGGAAACAATCAACAAAGTGAACCAACAACCCACAGAATGGTAGAACATATTTGCAAACCATTGATCTGACAAGGTATTAAAAACTAGAATATATAAAGAGCTCCAACAACTCAATAGAAAAAAATCAAATAATCCAATTAAAAAATTGACAAAGGATCTCAATAGACATTTCTCAAAAGAAGACATACAAATGGCCAACAGGTATATGAAAAAATGCCCAACATCATTAGTCATCACAGAAATGCAAACCAAAGATCCAATTGAGATATCATTTCACCCCAGTTAAAATGGCTTTCATCAAAAAGACAGGCAACAATCAATGCTGACCAGAATGTGGAGAAAGGGGAACCCTCATACCCTGTTGGTGGGAATGTAAATTAGTGCAACCACTATGGAGAACAGTATGGAGGTTCCTCAAAAAACTAAAAATAGAACTACCATATGACCCAACAATCCCACTGCTACGTATATATCCAAAGGAGGGGAATTCAGTATATCAAAAAGATATCTGCACTCCGATGTTTATTGCAGCACTGTTGACAATAGACAAGATTTGGAATCAACCTAAGTGTCCATCAATGGATGAATGGATAAAGAAATTGTACATATACACAATGGAATATTATACAGCCACAAAAAAGAATGAAATCCTACCATTTGCAACAACACAGATAGAACTGGAGAACATTATGTTAAGTTGTTGGCAGACAAGAGATGCATAAGGTTTCAGGAGTTTTGCAGAGCTTTGCCTTGAAGGAATCTGTGAAGGTGTTAGTTCACAGATCAAAAGCTGCCTAGCCACAGGAGGGCATCTCACCAGTCAGAGGCATATGCAAGGTGACACCTATCTCAAGACCTGGAGGCCAGTGCCTAATACTTGTGTAAGACAGAGCTCAACATGGGGTCAGAGGTTAAGGACTGATCAAAGAATGCCAGCCCGGCAGACACCTGATGCTAAAGACAATTAGCCTCAAGGACAGTTCCTGCTTCACTCCTGACCACTTATCTCAGTTAACAAGAAACTAGATAAAAAAATACATAGCCTCTATATTTCTGTTTAGTTTTTCTGCTAATTGACAATTTTATTTTTAACTTGTACACTCAGCTAGGTATTCTTAACTTAGGGCTTAGAAGTTTATCTTAAAAAAATTTTATAACTGTTTGCTCATGTAGATACAGTTAATTAAAGGATTTCTAGAAACTTTTGGGGAGCCGCAAAACCTAAATGAGTTATCTGTTACATGTAAATCTATAACCACTGGCAACTAATTGCTGCACCAATAAATACTGATGTGGGACTTCACTCATGGACTCACAGCTCATAGGAATGCTGAAGGATCCCTGACTCCCCCATCACTTTAAACTATTCTTTGTCTCTGTCTCAGTTATTTCTCTGTCTCTATTATTTCTCTATGTTTATTATTTCCAAATCTCTTGCAACGATCCTGCCTGGGACCTGTTTTGCTGGGAGCATAGCTAACTCCTGGCATTAAGTGAAAGAAGCCAAGCACAGGAAGCTAAATCTCTTATGTTCTCACTCATATGTGGTAGCTAAATATTAAAAAGTATTAATCTCATGGAGGCAGAGAGTACAAAGATGGTTACCAGAGGCTGGGAAGGGTAGCGGGAGGGGGAATAAAGTAGAAATGGTTAATGGGTGCAACAATATAGTTAGATAGGTAGAATGAACAATACTTGATAGCAGAACAAAGTGACTAAAATCTACAATAAATTAGGGTATACTTTAACATAACTAAAAGAGTGGAATTGAAATGCTCCTATCACAAAAAAATGATAAATGCCTGAGATGATGGATACTCCAATTATCCTGATTTAATTAATTCACATTGTATAACTGTATCAAAACATTGCATGTATAAAGATATATAACTATAAAAATATATAACTATTAATATTACATACCCTTAATAATTTTTAAAAATTTTTTAATTAAAAAAATGTATAGAGTTAATGGTATTGGAATAATTAACTAACCATCTGAAAAAAGTGTTAGATATTTCACTCCTTACACCAAAATAAATTCTGGCAGGGACTTAAATGGAAAAAAAAAAAAAATCCCGCAATAGTACAAGAAAACATAAGGGACTTATACTTCTTGTAACAGTAGATTAGGTAATTCAACCAACTATCCTGCTGAGAACAACAAGACAAAATATCTTTAAATATACACCTACCACAGGACCCAACTATTCTATTACAAGAGAAATAAAAATATATGTCTACACAAAGACTTTTACACAAATCTTCACAGTAATTTCAGTTGTAAGAGCCCAAAACTGGAAACAATCCAAATGCCCATCAACAGGTAAATGGATAAACTGTGGGTACAGCTACACAATGGAATACTACTCAGTATTAAAAAGGAGTGAACTATTGATATATGCAACATAGAAAATCCAAGAGAATTTACAAGCTATTAGAATTAAGCAAGTTAATAGAATACAACATCAATAGGCAAAAATCAGTTACTTTTTTATACACCAGCAACAAACAAGTAGCAATAGTAAATTTTAATATGTTTTTCACAAATAATAAATACTATATAGGCTGGGCGAAATGGCTCATGGCTATAATTCTAGCATTCTGGGAGGCCAAGGCGGGAGGATTGATTAGGGCAGGAGTTCAAGACCAGCCTTAGTAAGAGCAAGATCCCATCTCTACTAAAAAAAATAGAAAGGAATTAGCCAGGCAACTAAAAATAGAAAAAATTAGCTGGGCGTGGTGGCATGTATCTGTAGTCCCAGCTACTTGGGAGGCTGAAGCAGGAGTATCCCTTGAGCCCAGGAGTCTGAGGTTGCTGTGAGCTAGGCTGACGCCACAGCACTCCAATCCCAGGCGACAGAGTGAGACAAGGTCTCAAAAAATATATATATATATAGTCTCAAAGACTAAATCTATAATTTGTGTGCTTAATTTTTGTGGAAAAAGTCACAAAACATTATTGAAGGACACTACAGAAAACCCGAATAACTGGAGAATTATTCGTTGTTCATAGATGAGAAGACTCATTATCACTAAGAGATCAAGTCTCCCAAAATCAGCCTATAAAGTTAGTGCAAATCCAATCAAAATACCAAAAATGTTCTTTATGCCAATTTGACAGACTGATTTTCAAATGCATATGGAAAAGCAAAAAGCCAAAGATAGCCAAAGCTTGTTGAAGAACATACTTGGATATCAAGCTACAGTAATTAATGTAACATAATACTGGTGCAGGGATAACCAATGAGAGGTAACAGAGAGCCCAGAAACAGAACCACAGTATTAAAAACTTGATAGCTGATGGGGAAAGACTCAACTAATCAGTAAACGGTATTGGACTAAGTGGTTATTCATAAGGAAAAAAGTGAAATTAGATTCTTATCAAATGGCATATATAAGAATAAATTTCAGATTAAATAATTAAATGAGAAAAGCAAAACATTAAGGCTTTTAGACTAAAATTTAGAAAAATATATGATCTTAGGGTAGGGAAGGATTTTTTTGCCAAAACACAAGAAGTGAAAAGCATAAAGAGAGACTGAATTTTAAAAACTCTACATATCAAAAGACACTAATAAGAAAATGAAACTACAAGCCAGTTAAAGGAAAATGCTTGCCATGCAACTGGCAAAAGATTAGTATTCGAAATATGTAAAGAATTTATATCAAAAAAATAAGAAAAGGTGAATGTCCAATGTTTAAAGTACAAAATTCTCAGAGGAAAAAGTCTAGATAGTCAATAAAAATATGACAGTATTCTCAATTTTGCTTGTAGTTAAGGGAATGAAAAATAAAGTAACACTAAGATATAATTTCACTCCTGTATACACTGGGAAAAACCACTCTGGAGAGTAATTTTCCCATAAGCATGGATATACCTCATGGGTGAGCAATTCTTCTTCTAGAGAAAGTCTTGCCATGTGCACAGAGACACGCACAAGAATAAATTGGGGAGCATTGTTTGTTAAGAACAAAAAAATTGGAAACAAACTAAATGCCCATCAACAGGAGAAAAAAATGAATAAATTGTGGTATGTTCATATAGTTGAATACTATTCAGCAATCCAAATGAAAAACTAGAGCTACATATGTCAGCATGGATAAAATTTTTTTAAAAAACATGTAGTGTAGAAAGAGTAGGTTGAAAGAATATAGAATTATAACACATATAATAAGTTTTACAGCCTGAAAAACAATATTATAAAAACCTTATGGACAAATACATGTACAGTAACAGTATAAAACATGCTTGGAGATGATAAGCATTGAATTTAGAACATTAATGATTTCTGGGGAGAGGAATGGGTCAGAGTGGAGTTCACTATATTTGTTAGCTTTTACTTTTTAATGAAGAAAGATAAGAAGCAAACACAGCAAAATGTTATGATTGTGTAAAGTTGTGTGATATGGACACAAGTAGTGTAGGGGAGGCAAAATTTTACCACCACTCTCTTAGGGTTTTCCGGCTGGGCCTGGGAATTAGATTGACAGGAGACAGCCCAATGGGAGCATTTGAAATTACTGAACACAAGTACTACGTGGCAGGGGAGCCCGCATGAGGAAATTAAGACCCGCAGATGCAGTTAGAACTGAACACACATACTGAATTGGACAAAGAGTAGTAAACTACGAAATTGTGACAGGGCAAGGGGGCTTGGGCAGGGTAGTTAATTAGGTAAAGAAGTGCACAGGAAGATAAGGGTTAGTTTAACAAGGTTTGTTTGTGCTGGTTTCCCATGGTCTCAACTTCCTGTTCTTGATAGGAATGATACTTTCCTTCTGGTATAGGAAGGACATCTTTCACATGGGAATTTCATTTCGTGCTTTTAAGAAACAGAAGGAAGGTAAGAGTGATCTTCTTGTACCTGCTGTTTTTCATGTGCCTTTGACTCAGAATGGTCAGTATATCAAAGCAATATATTTTGGGGTGACATGTTCTTAATTCCTTCAAATTACTATGACATTGCACTATATACTTTTTTGTATGTTTAAAGTATTTCTTAGTTTCAAAAAGAAAAATCTGCATACACAAATACTATTTGGTGACAGAAGTAGTGTTGGGGAAATAGACAGTGACCCAAGTAACCAAGACATTAATGAATGAAGTGAATGAACACATGTAACCAGGAAGGGTGGCTGGAAGCAACAAAGAGGGCTTTTACCACCATTGTCTCATGGCATGTGCTTCACAGGGTCTGGATGGAAAAAGGAGCAGCCTGTTATCGACACTAAATTTAGACACCATTCTTTTAATTTATAAGAAGAGTTTCCCCAGTCCAGGTGTTAGGGAAATTTCCACGCATACTAGGGGAATTTCCGTGCTGATTCTGCTTAAAACCACAAAGCAGCAAAAGTAGACGCTGACACCTGTCAGCTTTGCAAGCTAAAACCACAGAGCAGTTGAGCAAAGCTAAACAAAACTGCAAGCCTGCCATGATTATAATATGTGTTATAAGCCTGCCATGATTATAATATTTGTTATAAGCCTATCATGATTCTAATGTTTGTTATAAGCCTATCATAATTCTACTACTTATAAAAATTGTTTATTGGATAACTTTTAAATCTTTTTGCTAATTGGTTAATCATTTATACTTGTGT
>CAUYSK010118469.1:0-14179 GCA_963575035.1 Avahi laniger
CCCCGGCTAGCGTGCGTGGCATCAGCCTAGCTCACAGCAACCTCAAACTCCTGGGCTCAAGCGATCCTCCTGCCTCAGCCTCCCGAGTAGCTGGGACTACAGGCATGCACCACCATGCCCGGCTAATTTTTTTCTATATATTTTTAGCTGTCCGATTAATTTCTTTCCATTTTTAGTAGAGACGGGGTCTTGCTCTTGCTCAGGCTGGTTTCGAACTGCTGAGCTCAAACAATCCGCCCTCCTCGGCCTCCCAGAGAGCTAGGATTACAGGCGTGAGCCACGGCCCGTATTCTTTATTAGTATTGGGGGAGGCTGGGTGAAGGTTGAATTAGATCTCCCTGTATATTTCTTGGCAACTTCCTATGAATCTATAAATATTTGTGTATAAATATTTCAAAATGGAAAGTTCATTTTTTAAAAAAAGCAAAGTTAATAAGCAAGATGAGAAAGAAAGTAATGTAGCTGGTGCTCTCGAATCTTCCTGAGGACAGTTTAAAGACACACAATCTTTTTGGAAAACAACATGGCGTAAATTTTACTTCCAAATTTTTTGGTGGGAGGATAGCTTGGAGCCCAGGAGTTGGCGGCTGCAGTGAGCTATGATCATGCCATTGCCCTCTAGCCTGGGCAACGGAGTGAGACTCCATCTCTAAAAACAAACAAATGAACAAAAACAAAACAAACCCTGTCAAATTATTAATATTAATAGATTCACATATAGAAGGCTACATGATACATCTACTTACACTAGAGATATCCTAACACAAAGTGCTAGGATTACAGGTGTGAGCCACCATGCCCAGCCTTTTAATTGTTTTTGAAAGAACCAAATTAAAGTTCAGAGAGGTTGAGCTATTTATCCAAGGTTGTACAACTTGTTTTGGAACCAGGTCTATCTAACCTTAAATACTTATTTTTTTCTTCTATGTCTTATTGATACCTTAAGCCCTGCTTTTTCCCTGCTTGAAGAAAATTAATGACAAAAACTCCTTTAGAAAGTTCTGGAAAATAATTGTGGGGTCATCTGTGGAATAAGTGTGATGAAGAAAAGAGATCAAACTGGTAAATATATATTTTATGAAGTCCTTACTTAAAAGTTCCACATACTAGGAGACAGCTAACTGTGTGTTGGGGGTGAACACAACCAAGTAGTTGAAGAAATGACACAGAAAACCCAAGTCCTAGAACCATGAGGACAGCTCTATTTATTGTTTACATGAAGAATTAGAGAGAAAAGTAATCACATACATTATACTGCTTGAGGGGAGAACAAATTTCTCCTCGCAAGCCTAATTCCTTCTGTTTCTTTTGAAAAAACAATGGAAACAAAAGGCAAAGGCCAGAGAGAACAATGAGGATTTATTTGGCTAAACATTTTGTATCTCTTGCCTATTTTGAAAGGGTGGCATAATAATATGTCTTAAGACATATGAGTTCAGTGAAATTCCCTGGCTAGCTTAAAAATCATTATATAGCATAACCCAATTCTGTCTTTGAGTTCTATCGAATAAGGACAAAATACGGTTTAGAAGCTGCTCAAACTTCAAGGAGCTCCCTGTAACACTACATGTTGATGAGTTCAGTGTAAGCAAATCGGAAACATATGGATTTCATTTTCTTTGTATTACATACGAGCTTAAAAATCAAGTGGAACAGTGATTGTCAAAACATATTCCGGGAAAAGCTTGGTACAGTGTTTCTCTCAACCAAACCCACTGAAATTATTTTCATTTGTATCCTAATGAATTCTGGTAAAAACTTGGCATATCGTTGAATTTTACTTATTCCTATTTTAAAGTTTCATCTGAGGATAACCCTTATTTTAAAATTCAGGCTTTCTAGGTGACCATTACATTGCTTATGATTTTCTGTTGAATACATGAAACTAAAAAAAAAATTCTATGTTCAGATTTGCTGATTTAAATGGAAGTGAAGTTACTATCCCTGCCGGGAGAAAAAAAATTTATATAAAATCAACTATTGTGTTTGAAAGGAGATTCAAGAATGTGGATATGGCCATGTCATCCGAAGGGTTGCTGTAGAGTTTCATATCTGAATATTTTCCTACACTTCAACTGGATCGATTACCATTTTCATTTGAAAGCTCTTGGAGATCAGAGACGGTGAAAGTTTTGTCTGTTTGTATTGTATTTAGAAAGCCCATACAGGAAGTACTACTCAGCCATTTAAAAAAATGAATTAATACCTTTTACAACAATCTGGATGGAACTAGAGACCATCCTCCTAAGTGAAGTATCACAAGAATGGAAAAACAAACACTGCGTGTACTCACTATTAACTTGGGACTAACTGATCAGTGCTCATGGGCACAGATGGAAATAAAACTCAATGGAAATCATGCAGGTGGGAGGCGGGAGGAGGGGATGGGTGAAATCACACCTAACAGGTACAATGCACACTACCTGGGTGATGGGCACACTTACAACTTTGACTCAAGCAGTACAAAAGCAATCCATGTAACCAAAACATTTGTACCCCCATAATATTCTGAAATTAAAAAAAAAGAAAGCCCATAGTTCTTTATGAATCGAATAATGATCAATGCAATCACATTAAAAGAATTTTCAAAGCATTTGAAGTCTCACACTTATTTTTTAAAAGCCTTGAAGCCCCAATAATTTGTCCAGGGAGGTTATATAGTTATTTAAATCTTATTAATTAAATCTTAACGGTGGTAACCTGATTTTGTGAGAGCAAAAAAAAAAAAAAAATTTGTATTCCTTTATCACAAAGTTTAATTTTTAAGTGTAAGCCATATGTCAGCTTCTTTCAGAATTCCATAGAATTCCCTTTGCTCTCACAAAATCAGATTACCACCATTAAGATTTAATTTCAGGAACGTTGTTTATCTTTTATATTCTTCCTTAAAGATATCGTTTATTATTAGCCAAACATTTATCTTCAGGATCGCATCGAATCACTGTTAACTGTTTAAAGCAGAGAATTTGTCACTGGTGAGTCTCTGAGTAAGGAAGTATATACCACCCTGCGCCACCTCATCCTGTCTGCCGGGATGCAGTGTAGACAGTACATGAAGCAAAATCCGATTAGTCTGTGGGTGTTCCAGCTAGTGGACATTTACAGTCTGTTTTTCACTTAGGTATTTCCCTAAGACCAGAAGCTCGAACTAAGTTATCACAAGAATTGCCCAACACATCAGACTTGTCAACTGGTTTTTGACACCTGCGTCAATACCAGATAGAAAGCAATGATTGCAGCTCACCGTGACGTCACACCCCTCCACACGCCCCTCCTCACGCCCCCTGATATCACTAATCACAGGGCTGCCAGGTGGGACCGATAATCAAACAATTCAATCTTACTTTATTTTCCCCTAAGCTTTGTTTAAATCTTTGTCCCCTTTGTATGATATTTTCTTTTAACCTCAAACCACAGAGACTTCTTTTTAATGCCTTAGGAGAAAAATGAAGTAGCATGTTTGAGATAGATAAAGCAATGTTAGAAAATTTGTCTTTTAAAATATGCACTTTATTTTACAAATTAAAAGAAAATGTGTCCTTTAAAATAAGTACCCCAAGTACTTTACTTTTTGTGTTTTTACAAGCCTATGACACAGTTTGTCTCATTGACAAATGATTTTGACAAATGCTTAATCATTGTTTTGCTGTCTTTCCACCTACATATCCACTAACATCTCTGAAACCACACGGTTAAGGACAAGCTGTCCTAAGCATTGAAATCCTATATTTATCCAGAAGAATATTTGAGGCAGGTATTATACTCCTGCCAACTGCTTCAACCTTGATCTTCATTATGAGAGTAACAATATATGGTCAAGGGACTCCCTTGAATGTGATGTGTTTATGTCTTGCTGCTTTTAGTTTACTTCCTCTTTCCTTGATTTTTGATAATTTGACCATGATGTGTTTTGGTGAATTCCTCTTTGGGTTGAATTTGAATGGAGACCTCTGAGTTTCCTGTACCTGGATGCTGTCATCTTTCTTCAGATTTGGGAACATTTCAGCCATTATTACCTTAAATACGCTTTGTGGTCCTTTTTCTCTCTCTTCTCCTTCAGGAATTCCGATTTTGCATAGGTTAGTTCTCTTGATGCTGGCCATAATTCCCACAGGTCTTCTTCATTCTTTTTTCTTTTAGCCCCTCTGACTAGGAAATTTCAAATGTCCCGTCTTCAAATTCACTGACTTTCTTCTGCTTGACTGAGTCTGCTGTTGAAGTTTTTATTGAATTTTTTAGTTCAGTTACTGTATTCTTTCCTCTAGGATTTCTACTTTTTTAATTGTTTATATTTCTTTGTCAAATTTTTTATATTTTCCATAAATTATTTTCTAAACTTTATTTCATTTTCTATCCATATTCTCTCATAGTTCTCTGAACTTCCTTAACAGGGTGATTCTGAATTCTTTGTCAGTCATTTCACAGATCTTCAGTTTTTCAGAGTCCATTATCTGAGCTTTATTAGTTTCTTCTGGTATCTTTTCCCATAATTTTTCATAATCTTTATGGCTTGCATTGGTGCCTGCAAATTTGAGGAAAGAGCCACCTCTTCCAGCCTTTGCTGGTATTCTTTGGTGGTGGTAGACCTTCACTTTTAAGTCTAGCCTGGGATTTCTATTTTCATTTTTAGACGCAGAGTCTTGCTCTGTTTTCCAGGCTGAAGTGTGATAGCATGACCATATTCATTGCAGCCTTGAACTCCTGGGCTCAAGCGATCCTCCCACCTCAGCCTCCTAAGTAGCTGGAACTACAGTTGCATGCCACCACACATGGCTAGCCTGGGACTTCTGGTTGGGCCAATTGGTGACAACTTCAGGCAAGTAGACCTTGCTATCATGTTCTGTGGTTGGGCTAGGCTGTTAATTATGCTCTGGTGTCAAGTGGAACTGCTCTGTGATGTAATGAGCTCAGCCGAGCTTTGTAGTCTGGCAAGACCACTGGCTGGACTTTGCAGCAAGGAAGAGATGCTGGCTGGGTTCTGTGATTACCTCTGATTGGGCAATGTTGTACGTTGTCTTTCCAGGCTAGCCAGTACTGCAGTTTGGGATCTATAGTTGGACGGGGCTGCATGCTGGTCTCCGAAGTTGGGCAAGGTCTCTGGGATTGCTACTTAACCATTCAGGGTGGGCTAAGCTAAGCTCCGCAGATACACATAGACATGGGCTTTCCTGCTCTCCTAGGTTACCCTTAAGCAGAATGCTGAGACTTGGTGAATTAACCACTTGGCCCTGGGCCTGGGTGGTGTCAGATGCTCCCTCCACAATTAATCAGCACCCTGATCCTGATTTCTAGTCTGAGGAAGGATTAATGAGGGCACCAGGGCTTGGCTTGGTAAAACCTCAGCAGTAGGCACCAGGTAGGGCCAAATGTTCTCTTTGCAGATAGTTGCCAACCTGCCCTATCTCATAGCCTGAGAAGGTTTCAAGGAGAACACTGGGGCTGGATGTGGAAGCTGGCCAGGAATTCAAGCCTGGGTGACCTCTTGACTATGCTTCCTGCAGAGTGATACTGTTGGCTAGCCCTTCTGGTGGTCCACCTCCACTGGCTGGAATGCAGAGCAACTGCCAAAATCCCTAAGCTGGTTACTGTGATCCTCGTGGGTCCTGGGAGATTGTCTGTATGAGACACTGTCCTGGCTTGGAAGAGGGGCAGTATAGTCAAGGTAAAACCATTCCTCTTACCCTTTGCATACTGCTGAACTTAGTTCTGCAGTCCAAGAGATGTCTCATCCTCACTCCCAAGTTCTGGAATATTCACGAGGGTATTCTTATCTGTGTATGGTTGCTAGTTGGATTTCTGTGGGGGAGTAGAGGCAAAGGATTCCTATTCTACCATCTTGTCCCAATATAAAAATCTTAATCTCCTAGCTCCAGAGTTAGTGCTAGTATTATTTGCATGTGCTTTATAGCAAACAGAGATCTTCTATAAAATCATATAAACAATTTAGCTGTAGATTCGCTTACCAAAGCAGAGAACACACAAAGGGTGAGAACAGACTGCTTGAAAGTACAATAGCATCTGCCCTCTTTCTTTGGAGAAAACCATATATGCTTTTATTTATTTATATATTTAAGACATTCAGATGCGGTAGAAATAGCAAAAGAATTAGTAGAAGGGGAGCCTGAAGATGTGACCTCTCTGTCCCCAACACTACCATGGCTCTGGCCACAGCCCTGATCTACGCTACAGGACCAGTTCTCTGGTCAGTGGGCACAGGTACGACCAAGTACAGCACCTCTCTCAAACCAAGAACTTAGTAAGGTTGGGGTGGAATTTTAGCCCCTGCAGAGCATGGCAGCCCCACACTGATATCCTTCTTTATTCTCTTTTGTCAGCAACCAGTTGGGTCACCAAATCTGTTGGCCAGATTGATGTCAAACAACAAAATGAAAGTTCATCTCTCCTTCTTCCAATCCATAGAAGTAATTTTCTTGGAGGCACCTCTATCCTTGGCTTTAGAAAAAGATGGGAATAACTTCTTTCCATGAATATCACGTTCTCCCAAAGCCCACATCTCTTACCCAATCCTTAATCACTGGTAGAGAGGTACTAAGCCCCAAGTGCTGCTGTCTCTGAACTTAGAATGTGGGATATTCAGCCCTTTTTTCCCTCAGATGGGGACTTCAATCACTATTCTGAGACAACAAGGAAAATCCCACTTAACTATCTGTTACCCTAGGACAGCTGTATCACCTGGAAATTCCAGGCATATGGCTGTTTTTAATAGTCATGAATCTTAGTAAGCTCTAACCCGTGAACTTCTGTGGCTAAATTTAAGCTGAACATGATCAGTTGAACCAAGGGCTGGATTCACAGTTGTAGCCCGAGGTAGGCATTAGATTTTGAGTAAAATATTTTAGTTATGTGGACTTTTTAGGTATTGGTGAGTTGAAAGATTCTTTCTCCCGGTTGCCTATTTATTAGCAAAGAATGAGTCAGGACATTAAACTTCAAAGGCTGTTAATTTTCCATGGAAGAGAGAACATTAGTATCTGAGGCTTTAGGTCATATTTTCTCTGAAAGTTTCTTTTTTCTTTCTATGGTTTTGATTTTCAGCCAGTTCCATTTCAAGAGCTATATGGGGGATTAACTTCTTAGTTTTCTATGCCTTCTAGTATAATCACCCTGTCACATGGACCCATTGGCTCTTGCTTGTTAATTCCAAAAGTACTAATCATAACCTTAAATTTCAGGGACCTAATCCGTGGGTTTAACCACAGAGGAGTGATAGTTTTTAACCATAGATAGGTAAAAATAATAAGGAAACTTATTCGTCTCTTTGGGTTGAAAAGAGAAACATCTCAATTAATTAAATACACCCACTCACCCCACTCCTCCTCCACACACACACTGTGCCTGGAACAGCTGACCTTTAGAATTCAGATTGATTTATAATGTGGATTGATTTAAGAATATATCTAGATTTTTAGATCCATATAGATGCTGTATAAATATCCCATTTTTCTCTCCCCTCAGTGAGACATTTCAGAAGCACATGCTCTACACTGTTTCCCAAAGTTTCCGAAAAGAGTTAAGCTCCGGTTGTCCATGCAGTCCTTTTCTTGATAACACACCTTTTATTTGCTTCCTTTCCTTCTCCGTCTTCATTCTCTACTCTCTTATTCCTCCCAAATAAAGTTCTTCTGGCCAGGCGAGGTGGGTCACGCTATAATCCTAGCACTCTGGGGAGGCCGAAGCTGGAAGGTTGCTTGAGCTCAGGAGTTCAAGACCAGTCTGAGCAAGAGCGAGACTCCATCTCTACGAAAAATAATCTGGGCATGGTGGTGCACACCTGCAGTCCCAGCTACTGGGGAGGCTAAGGTAGGAGGATCGCTAGGGTCCAGGAGTTTGAGGTTGCAGTGAGCTATGATGACACCACTGCACTCTACCCAGGGCAACAGAGTAAGACTCTGTCTCAAAAAAAAAACCCCAAAAACATAAAAACACTAAATAAAGTTCTTGCACTTAAATCCTTGTTTCAATGTCTCTGGGAGCACCCAGACTAAGGCAAGGTCCTTGAAAATTATTTTTCCTTTAAAAAGCATGTCAACAACATTTTAAAAACACTTTGTAGTGGCCATTCCCCACATACACTTCAATAACCCCTGGGATAACATAATACAAAGCAGTGTTCTAATTATTTATGTGCTCATGGTCACGAACCAAAGATGCAAGAAAATTTTGTTCCACGAACTTGGAGAGGCCAGGAAATTGGACATGACTTTTAAAATCCCATTTAAAATGCTTATTTACAAATATATACATACATGCAGGCATTTTAAATTTGAGCTGTTAAAAGGACAGATTTCTGTTCTTCGAGAATCTTCTCTATGCGAAACGGCTTATTTAACCCTTGAATCCTCAATGAGGCTGCTTATAAGGTTGCCTAAGTTGTACCCTGCATAACCCAAGGGATGGACTTCGAACTGTAGTCCACATCTGGGGTGCTTACTGGGGTTATTCAAGGCACAACTGGCCAGACCCTATGGGTCTCCAATATGCATTTGCAAAATGGTGGTCTACCTCCTTAGCTATTAGTGCCAAACTTTGTCTAATAATATAAAATTGAGTGAAACAGCCCATCAAACTGAAGTGCCACCCCACCCCCAAACACAGAAAGGAAATGTTAGATGTGGATGTTGAAGCTACTTTTATTCAATGCAGTTCCCTGCCCCATGTTGCTTTATCTAACACGGGAATGTATTCATTGAATCATATTTTAAACCCGTATTCTCTGTGCATCTATAGGCGCCCCAAAGTCTAAGCACATTGGAACTAGATAAAGGGGCCCTGTCAAGTTCAATGTTGTCACGATTCCCTCCGGAATAATACTTCAAAGATTTTATTCACATATTTCATACAGGAGGATTAGAATATGCACTCAGTTAAAAAAGATTACTTTGCAATTCTGATGATCAGGCACGATCTCATTGCTAATAAACTCCTTTGTATAGTTTCCCACACAAACAAGTAGAGTTTCTCGTGGGAAACATGCTTATGTAATTTTTTGGAAGAAATATATACTAAGCTTTGTATTTGTTGAAAAATCGACAAATAAAACAGTACCTTTAAAGGGAATACCCTGCTAGAATATTACAGAAAATCAAACATCCACTAAAACTTGTAGTTAATTAATAAATCAGCTTTTGGGGTTTTAAAAATAATTCTAATAAGTAATTTCCATTGACCGGACGAGTATGAGAGTAAACTTTAGAGGAGGTGTTGGAAATTTATAGCTCCAGGGCCTAACTCAGCCTGCATTGTGGATTGCCTGTCTAGCGCAGTTTTTTAAACATTTTCTATTTCACATGCTTTCTCCCAATACCCCGCTATTGTCTGGTACCCGAGTAGATCCAGATTTTGGTGTTACATGCCCGGCCTGGTAGGGGAGGCTGAGATTGCAACTTCTGCATTAGAATAGAGGGCCCAGTAAATTTTCCTGAGATTCACATGTAAATGCATTTAATAATAAATTTGAACATATTTTTGTATATTTCTATAACAATTACATGCCTACATAGGTTGTGACATGATTGAGCACTTAAAATTAAAATGTGGTAATTTCAAGGTTTCTCTCTGCTCTCCTGTTTTTCTCCTGCTAGTTATTTTTTGCACCAAGATTCCCTGAACTGCAGGTATGCTGGGACGAAGGTAAACAGAGGGCCAGCGGAAGAGGCGGCAGCATGAACAGCATAATAAATAAATAAATCCTTTTGGCCTTCTGACGGTCATGGGTCACACTCTGGCGATCACTGCTGTGACGCATGGAGGTGGCCCCATGGATAAAACTGTTGTTGAAGGACTGTCTGGACAGAGCGATCTGGTTTAAAAGGGTCAGTTTTTTTTTTTTTAAAAAAGCCTTAGTTTATTTGTTTTAGTGGAATGTTAAAGATAATGCTGCTAACCTGAAAATCAAGAGTTAGACTTTAAATTGTACCAGGAACTGAATTTTAAACGGATACAGGTATGAACTGATGAAAGAGTCACATCTTAGTTAGTGATTTAACTTGTTCATGGCGTTTTCACTCACTTCTGCATCTCCTCACAATCTTTCGGAGAAGTTAAATATTATTATTCCCATTTCACAGGAAAAAGAAACTTTGAAAAATGGAATTGGGGAACTTTTTGCTCAAAATTGTGCGTTCCGTTAAATTAGCAGCCAGTAGGATTAATCTGTGCTTTTTACGGCACAACCATGCGCAAGTACATCTCTTTTTCTCAATACAAGCATTTGTTTATTTATTTTTATTTCAAAATATTGAGGGAGTACAAATTCTTTTGATACATGGCCCATCACCTGAATAGTGTTCATTGTACCTGTCAGGTGGGTTTGTGCTCCGCCCCTCCTCCACCTCCTCCGGCTGATTTCTTATGACTTTTACCTCCCTCTGTGCACTTGTGTTCCCATTGGTTAGTTCCAATTTATTAGAGAGTACATGTGGGGTTCGTTTTTCCATTCTTTAGATACTTCGCTTAGAATAATGGTCTCGAGTTCCTCCCAAATTGGTACAAAAGCCATTAATTCATCCTTTTTATGGCTGAAGTAGTATGCCGTGATATACACATAGCACATTTTGTTAATCCACCCATGAATTGATGGGCGCTTGGGTTGATTCCACATCTTTGCAATTGTGAATTGCGCTACAATAAGTAACTGAATGCAGGTGTCTTTTTGATAAAAAGACCTCTTTTCCTTTGGGTAGATACCCAGTAGTGGGATTGCTGGATCAAATGGTAGGTTTACTTCTTTGAGAAATCTCCATACTGTTTTCCACAGGAGTTGTACTAATTTGCAGTCCCACCAGCAGTGTATAAGTGTTCCTTCTCTCTATATCCACACCAGCATCTATTGATTTTGGTCTTTTTAATAAAAGCCATTCTAGCAGGAGTAAGGTGATATCTCATTGTGGTTTTAATTGGCATTTCCCTGACTATTAGAGATGTTGAGCATTTTTTCATATGCTTCTCGGCCTTTTTCTACTTTTTTTGAAAAACTTCTGTTCATGTCTTTTGCCCGCTTTTTAATGGGAGTGGGCTTCATATCAGGGATGCAAGTTTGGTTCAACATACGTAAATTAATAAATGTGATTGACCACATAAACAGAAGCGAAAACAAAGACCACACGATCATCTCAATAGATGCAGAAAAAGCATTTGACAAAATCCAGCACCCTTTCATGACAAAAAAAAAAAAAAACCCTCAACAAACTAGGCATAGAAGGATCATATTTCAAAATTATAAAAGCCATGTATGACAAACCCACAGCCAACATCATGCTGAATGGGAAAAAATTGAAAGCATTCTCCCTAAGAGCTGGAACAAGACATGAATGCCAGCTGTCACCACTTCTATTCAACACAGTACTGGAAGTCCTGGCCGGGCAATCAGGCAAGAGAAAGAAATAAGGAGCATCCAACTTGGGAAAGAGGAGGTCAAACTATCACTTTTCACTGATGAAATGATCTTACATCTAGAAAATCCCAAAGACTCCACCATGAGACTCCTGGAAGTGATAAATAAGTCCGGCAAAGTCTCAGGATATAAAATCAACGTACACAAATCAGTGTCAAATGTATCTTTTTATCTCATGATCTCTTCCCCCGAAATGAATTTTAGGAAAAATAAAAATGAAAACCTAAGCAGAACTGGAGTGCCTTCCAGATTAGGTCAGGATCCTACATTAAGTTTTACCCTGGCTCTAAGAGCTCTCTCTTTCTCCATTTCCAGGTGTCTTAGACCATTTAGTGTTACTATAACAGAATACCTAAGACCGGATAATTTAGAAAAGAGGTTTATTTGGCTCATGACTCTGGTGTCTGGGAAGTTCGATATTGGGCGGCAATATCGAATTTAGTTTCTGCTAAAGCTTCTGGAGGAAAGGCACAATTGCTCTGCACGGTGCAGTTTGATTTGACAGTTGAGACTAGAGGACAAGCCACATCAGAGCCAGCAGTTTCAATTCTTCTATATAATTGAGGAAGTATCCCAGACGTTCTCCTCCCGACTAAGCTAGCACTGACTTGTTACAAAGAAGCTGGTGGACCAGACTACTCATCATTAAAACAGACTTTGCCTTTTCGTCTGAGTCACAAAAGGAAAAAAAAAAGACTTCTTAGTTTGCTAAAGGGCATTGGTTTGTGCCAATCCAAATATGAAACAGGTAGGAACTTTACAGACATACTCTCTGAAGAACTCAGCACCTGCCTGAGTCCATTAGGACAAATTGCCAACTCTTAGAGCATTTTAAAGGATGGACTCAGAGAGCCTCTGTCAGACAGGTAAAGACATCAAAGCCATGCTGAGCAAGAGAAAACATCCCTCCTCCCTTCTTCCACCACCAGAGGGTAATTTTACTTTTCATTTGTTTGATCTCAACGAATTTAATTTTCTGATGAGGCTACAGAGAAGCTCTGGAGGGTGATAGACAGTGACACCTCATTTTCCACAAGAGTTCTACAGTCTGCCCTTACCCACAGTTTCACCTTCTGGGGTTTCAGTTCCCCATGGCAAACCATGATTGGTTATTTTTATTAATATAAGATATTGACAGAGTCGTCACATTGACATAACTTTTATTATAACACATGGTTATGATCATCCTATTTTATTATTACTATTAGTCTTTTGCTGTATCTAATTTATAAATTAAACTTTATGATAGGCATATAGGTATATACAGAATTTGGTACTATCCACATTTTAGGCATCCATTGGGGGTCTTGGAATGTATCCCTGCAGATAAGAGGGGGCCACTGTATTTTGAGACTAAAGTTTTGCAACTTGGAATTTACAGCATTATGCAAGTAGTTGTTGTTACATGGAAACTGGAATTTAGTTATTTTTAAGACTTGAATTAGAACTTCGGGTGAATGGGTGAGTGATTCTGCTATAGCTAGCTTTGCTAATATATGGTATTGATGGCATGATCTGTTCAATATCTTCCAAGTAGTTCAGACCCACTGCTGCCTATCACTTCATCATTGAGGCTTCGTTTCTTTGGAAATTAGAGGCTTCTTAACCATGTAACTTCACTTCCAGAACTCGGAATTGAACTTGTTTTTTGAATTTCCCATCTAGGGGATTTCACTTCATTTCGATGCTGCCCCCAGCCAACAGCCTTAAGAACAAGCACGGGACTCACAAGAGAAACGTGGCTTCAAAGGCACCAGGAGGAGGTGTCAGGAGTTAGTGACAAGGAAATAACAGGGGAGTTGAGTAGGTTCTAATGAAAAGACAAGTCTACTCGTAGGTAGAACTTCTTCTATCCCCATGTTTTAGAACTGAAGTACCCTTTTTTTTTTATTTGATTGAGAATATGGCACTCTTCTTCCTGAAGGTACTCAGTGATATATTTTTACAATAGAAAATGAATGACTTTAATGTGAAATGTTGTGACCCCTTAGGACATCATGAAATAAATGCTAAGAAAAAAACATTGTCAAGCCAGTGCTGAGGTGGCCAGAGAGAGCAACCACATTCCTTTTTAACATAATAACACTGTCTCTGTCATTTTGTCATAGATATCAAATTAGCAAGAGGCTGTTGCCTAGAAATGAAAAAACAAAATCAGAGTTTGAAACATGACAGTAAGTAAGGTAGACCAGCCATCCCAGTTTCCCAAAGCCTGAGGTGTTTCCTGGAATATGTCCTAAAAATAGGACAGTCCTGGGCAAATCAGAATGGTTGGTCAACCAGGTGCGTGGTAATTTAAATAAACACTGAGTTCTTCCTAGCATTCTGGGAGGCTGAGGTGGGTGGATAGCTCAAGGTCAGGAGTTTGAGACCAGCCTGAGCAAGAGTGAGATCCCGTCTCTACTAAAAAATAGAAAGAAATGATCTGGACAACTAAAAATATGTATATAGAAAAAATTAGCCAGGCATGGTGGCACATGCCTATAGTCCCAGCTACTCGGGAGGCTGAGGCAGTAGGATCGCTTGAGCCCAGGAGTTTGAGGTTGCTGTGAGCTAGGCTGATGCCACAGCACTCAGTCTAGCCCAGGCAACTGTGTGTGACTGTCTCAAAAAAAAAAAAAAACAAAAAAAACAAAAAAAACACTGAGTTCTGTTCTTTGCATGGGTTGGTCTCTCAATTGGTCTCTCTTTGCATGGGTTTACCCAGTTGGGGAGAATTTTTCCTCAGAGCAAACACCATGCAGTGCCATTGTCCGGGAAGATACA
>CAUYSK010118470.1:0-12841 GCA_963575035.1 Avahi laniger
AATTTCTTTCTATTTTTGGTAGAGGTGGGGTCTCACTCTTGCTCAGGCTGGTCTCGAACTCCTGAGCTCAGAATGATCCGCCCACCTCGGCCTCCCAGAGAGCTAGGATTACAGGCGTGAGCCACCGCGCCCGGCCAGAAATTTTCAAATCTTTAAAAATTGAATGGTATAAGGAACCCAGTGTAACCATCACACAACTCCATCAGTTATCAGTTCGTGGATAATCTCTTTTCTCCTGTAATCTCCCTTCCCTCCACAATTCCCTTCTCTACCCTCCAACTACTGCCCCACCCTCATTTGTAAGCAAATCTTAAATATCCTAAGTAGAAGGATGTTTTAAGGGGCTTGTTTTAAGATAGGGCAGACCCCTACAAAAGTGTATATTATATTCTTGAAAGTGTGTTCTTTGCAAGGATGTAAGGAAAGATATATTCTGAGAGTTTGGATTTTTTGGTTGGAGGGAGATCATGTTTTTTAAATGGTCATGTAGCCTGGATGGGTCTCATCTTGGGAGGGATGACAGGATATATAAGAAGAAATTTTACTAAGTAGTAATATATAAAGTTTTCTGGAGTTGAGAGTACATTTCCAAATGATCAAAGAATTGTTTCTTAGAGTGGGAGCTACACAGATGTGTATACCAAGTGGGTGTGTTCAGTCACAGCTAAGCCAACCCTGCTTATTTTGAATATTTTCTCAGGATGTGTATCTGTTCTGGTGGTAGCAGTGTTCTGGGGGCGATGGGTAAGACAGGTTTGCTCTAGCTTTAAAATCAGGTGCTGTCATGCAGAAATGGAAGTTGGTATATTATAGAATGTTTTCTGGAGCATATACTAAATGAGGAAATGGGCTTTAAGGAGAAGTCACTGTTTTTCTCCATATCCTCCCATTATTCGTTTGTTTTTTCATTCTACAATTATAGAATTCTTTCCACTTTCAGAGCCAAACCTTGAAGCGTTTAGTTCTTTACAGTTGTGTAAGGTTTCACCGTCTTTTTTGTAGTTATTATTATTTTTTATAAACAGTTATCAGTAGCTATAATGTATAAATACTAAAAAGAGATCTGTCTAATTCAAATAGATATTATCAATATGTTTACAAACGTCTGCTATTTTTCTAAGAGGTTGAATTCTACTTCTCTTAGATTTTGAAAAAAGATTTTTCAATTTTTAGTGTCAGGAAAGCAATTGATTTATACATGATGATAATGATGATGATAGAATGTTCATTGAGCACTTATTATATCCCAGGCTCTGTTTTAAGCACTTTACCTGCATGAGCGCATTTGATCTTTACATAACCCTATGATTTAGATAATTTCATTATCCCCATTTTAAAAGTGAGAAAGAGAGTTTAATTTGCCCTGGTTGTGTCTTATAAATGGCAAAAAATAATTGAAATGTAGGTAGTCCAGATCTGGAGTCTTATGTTTTAATCACTACAGTTGGTGCCAGTGTCAGATGTTCTCAAAATGAGTTTTGTGTCCATGTTTTTAATTCATTTAAAATACCCCTGAAGTGTCTCTTGAGATTAGGGAAATTTTGCTTAATGAAATAACTTGGTCCTAAGAAATAGTTCCTCCTGTTTGTGTATAATGAGCACTACACTTGAAGGATAAGGGAGAATCTAAGGCTGCATCTATGTACATAGCATGGTGGGCTTTAGCTTCCTGATCAGAAAGCTAAATGCTGCCCAAGCCTAAGCCCTGAAGCAGTACTGGCACACGTATTGACGTGACACTTCTTTTCTCCTCACACTTAACTGGATGGTTCTAGGTTATGATGTTAATAGTTGAGTAGAACATTATAGCATATTAAGAAAAGAGATAATTAAGATGGCTAGCTTTTCTCCACCGTAACCTTCTCTCTTTATTTCATAACTGATGGAAAAACTCAGTTTTCCTTTTCAGTTACCTTGATTCATACTATGATAATCTAATTTATTATATATTCATATTGTTAATCTGAGAATTTTGAAAATAGGGATGATGCAGACCTTTGTGTATGAAGATGAAAATTTTTTATTTTTAAAATGGAATATTATTTTTACTTATTATAGAAAGGTATTCTTTCTAAAATGTATACTTATAAAAGCCTGGGCTCTGAAGCAGTAGTGAAGTGTGAAGCAGAAAGTAAACATCATCCGTGTAAACTCACCGTGACAGAACTTTTGTTAAATTTTGTTAGTATCCCTCTAAGATTTTTCTGTTTACATTAGTATTTATACATATATACACAAATACACATTAAATTGAAGTATTTATGTATCTGTCTAAATATTTATTAACATAAATGGGATCATATTCTATAACCTGTTTTTGTTGCTTAACAATTATTGCCATACTTTCTTTTTTGTCAATACTTGTAGAACTAGCTCGTGCTTTTTAACAGCCATGAGTGATTCTATTGTATGGATATTTCATAGTTTATTTAGTCTGGTCCCTGTTGAGAGACTTTTAAGTTGTTTGAAATTTCTCTCTATTGTGTATAGTGCTATGCAGAGTGCTACAGTGAACATTCTTGTACACCCATCATTGTGAACTTGTCCAGTTACTTCCTTGGGCATTGGTTTTTGAGTTTTGTTTTCATGACCATCCAGAGAGCTGTACCAGATTATCCAGAGGATTTTGGCATAGTTTATGAGGTGTGGCTAGTCAACCATTGCCTTAGACTTTTGATTAAAAATGCTGTTTCCTCTTCAAGGGGAATAAAAAGGCAAACATGAAGAATGTGTGCTAAATAATAAGGTTTTTATATTTAAACGTAATATTTAGCCTTAATTTAGCCTTTGATTGAGATAATGTTAGGTTTTTTTCCTCTATTGTTTCATTTTGCCATAAAAAGATACTGGTGCGTTTCATATATATGTGGATGTTGTGTGTATACTCACACATGCAAGTGTGATTGTCCTTAACATAATTGTAGCAAACCATTATTGTACTTCAAGAGTAAATGATTTAAATAACCCTTTTTTGTGGGGATTGGGGTGGGTGTTTGTTTTCCATGTAGTTTATGTCCTGGAACCTGGAGATCCTCCTTTGTTACAGCAGCCACTACAGACATCCAAATCTGGTATTCAACAAATAATTGAGTGCTTTCGATCAGGTATGAATGTTTTAGGATGTATTTCTCAATCTTCATATAGTAGTTAAAAACTACCTAGAAGTCCTTAGAGATAATTTTTAAAAATATTAAGATGTATATTTTTTATACAATACCTTGAATTGTCGTATTCTTAAAAAGTGGATGAATAACTATTGACTTGGTCTAGATATTCTTCTTAGTGCTATGTATATTAATTTTAAAATAAATTTATTTAGTATAGCTTAAAGAAATATGTGGTATATCTGTTGGTAAAGCACTTCTTAAAGATCCATTGTTATCTTTTGGCATGTTTCTTATAAATTCTCAAAAGGCAGTAAATTATTCTGGGGCTTCATAAGCTTTGGCACAGTAGATTATTTACTCAGAATGTCTGAGATGTTGCTTGTTCTAGATTAATTACCTTATCACCTCTGTTTATGTGATTCACCTCCTGCCTAACACTGGAGTTTCTAGAGTTTCAATATCTTTATTAGAGCACAAGATAGAAAAAAGACATAGTCCAGCCCTGGTGTCTTCAGATACATTGTTTAGCTTTTATTTCCATTAGCTTATTGTAAGAATTGGCCATATAATAAATAAATTTGTATAGTCACAGTTCATCAAGTATGTGTTACGACATATAAATGATTGAGAATTGTTAAAACTCCTATGTTTTCAGTGAAATCTTTGGTTCCTGTGATTCTTAGGATCCACTTGTCCACCTCTTGTAGATTTGGCTCTTCTGACATTACCGACTATTCAGTCAAATATGAGCAAACAAATAAACATGACTGATGATACCTAACCAGTGGACACTTAAGGGATTAGAATATCTTGTCATTATTTTAAAGCTACTACCTTAATGAAAATTTTCTGAGGTTCAAAGGAAAAGATAATTTATCTATAACTATTAATACTTGTATTGATGAGAAATTTCTTTTTTCTTTTTAAAATTATTTTTAAATTTGAAATTTTTAATTATGGGTACATCATAGTTGTATATACAGGGTACATGTGATGTTTTGATACAGGAATACAATATGTATTAATCAAATCAGGGTAATTGGGTTATCTGTCAGAGAAATTTCTTGAGATGGTTGTTTTTAAATTGTAGTAAGGGGGAAAGGCATGTATTTGCTTTACTTGAGGATTCGTAGAAATAAATTGCCCCTTAATCTAAATTAAAAATTTTATTTTCCTCTGACTTTTAAAGATGCATTTCTTAGACTTTTCATCTTAGTCCTCATGGCATTGCTTTTATATATATTTAATTCAGTAAGTATTCAGCATATACCCTGTACCTATCTATCTGTATGTTGGATGGTGGTATAACCTATTTTAGGGTATATTTTTGTTTTTTACTTTTGATAATTGCCCTTATTAATAGAAATAATTTTTATGTCAAGGTCTCCTATGATAAATGCAATAAAAATAAAATTTTACTTATTAAGGACTGTATTTATATTTCTGACATAACAAGAATAGTTTCTGTTTATTGTAGCTACTTCTAGAACAGAGATTAAAGTTTTTCATTTTTTTCTCATACCATGGAAATGAGGGTAATCACTTTTTACATGGAGTGATATTACTTGTTAGAGGTTTCTTTTTTAAAATTCATAATTTGGAGTTAGTTATATCATACTGCTTCAGTTCATTGTAGTGTTATTTGATGAAGAAGGTAGAATTGGTTAATTTATAAATGCTTTGACTTATTAAAAAAAATGCCTTCTCAACAAGGTCTTATACCCAAAATTAGTATACAAAATTTTAAATTTTGGAAGATAAATATTTAAGGCTGAATTAATTGTTATCTTATTTCATAGTGGTCCAATTGGTTTTCTGTGTTTGCCATTTTTTTACTATCTAAGCTGAAAAAGAGAGACAGTGAAACAGGTAATCTGAAATGGTGCAATTCCAAAGCAATTTATGTTTATCTTTTGAAATATATTCTTTTTAAAATGTCTACAGCAAATTTGCCTTTTGAGTTATTTTTTATCTAGGCAAATTCCGAAAATACTATTATTTTAATTGTCTAAGTACCCAACAGTTTAGAGTTAATTTAGCAATATATGGAGCAGTACAGAGGAACTAATTGGATTAAAAAAGAATTCTTTACTATTATGTCCTATAACTAAGAATTTTAATTTCCTCAAGATAGTAATTTCTTGCATATCTGGACAATCAAAAGTCTACTCAGATAGCTATTCTTTAGCACTAAAGTGTTTAAGTTGAAACTGACTAAAACCTTGGGAGAATGGTTATGGAAATTTGGGCCACATAACTTAGGGACTGAGATTCCCTTCTAACCCTGAGACTCTGTCAATTCCTCCCTGTTCCCACTCTGCTTCCAAGCACACCCTTAATGATTCATCTATTTCTAGTCTCTTTCCATTATAACTAGGTCACACACATTGCATTTAAAGAACTATCCTGGTGGTGCCAATATCTTTGACAGATACTTGAAGAGAGAACTCTAAAGTCCATGCTTCTGTTCTTGTTAACCTAGAGAGGCTAAATCAGGTTGGGCAGTAGTAATATGTTAGGATATCTACCTTTATCTTCAAGCTCAGATGGTTTCTTTAGCTACTGAATCATCTATTTGTCTCACCTTTTGCTGCCTACACTGGGCTGTCCATGACCTGGTATTACTTCCTGTCCAAGCTGGAAGTTCATAAAAGGTTTCTGTCTGAGGAAAGAGTTGACTCATTTTTAAGGTTCACCAACTGTGTGCTATACTGAGTGCTTGACCAATTTTAACCCATTCTCTTTGCCTTACACTTCAGTGTTTACTTTAGACTGTTTTTCCTGGCTTTAAATTGCAAATTCTTCTCAGCCTCTGGTATCTCTTTATTTCTGGCTGCTTGACTTGCAAATTAAGTTAAATAGAGTTTTTATAATAAGTAATATGTACCTGTGGTTTTACAAAAATAATAAAATATGAAAGGGTGTAGAGCAAAAAGTAAATCTCTATCCTATTCTGTCATCCTGCTCCTCTTTGCGCAGGCAACCACTGCTCATGGTTTATGTCTTCTTCCAGAGACCTTTTATACATATACAGACATATATCGCTCATTTTCTTCCCAATACACATGGTAGCTGACTCTGCACACTCTTGTGTACATTTGGTTTATTAACTGTAGATTCGACTATTGTTTGACATCAGTCCTTAGATAGATGCCTCATTTTTTTAGAAGGCTGCCTGTTTTGCATCTGCAGATTTTCTACTCTGAAATCCCTGATGGTTGGCTGACTTGAGACCTACTGTTTGCTCTGCATCCCTAGGTTCTGGTACTACCTGGACTATACCCTGCCCTTTGTGGGATCTTGCCTTGGCTGTGTTAGGATCACATCTGTGATTTGGTATCTTCAAACTTCCCTCCTTTCTATTAAAATTTTCAGTTTATCTTCCTTCCTCCTTGACCTCCCTTCGCAAACCAAATCAAAACAAAAATTTCGAATAACAAATAAAAGGTTTACTACCTTTGGATATTTATTAAATATCTTTTATGTATTTATTAAATTGATTTAATTGAATTTAATATTTTCTTAGTCTCTTAATCATCTTGTAGAGGCAAAAGATCTGTGGAATACCCTAAGGTTAGAAACAGAAAAATGGGGGGAAACGAAAAGTATAATTATTTTGTCTAGTATTCAAAACTGGTCTTTAATGTGGAGTTGACGTCATGTTTTTAAATTCTTGTTAATATTGTAAGAAGAGAAACTATATAATATTGTAGAAAAAAGATTCTTCATGTAGAATATATTAGTCTAAAAGGGACTTTATCTTTTTTGATTCTTAGGAATGAATTTTAACTTTTATAGTATGATAATGAAAAATGAAAATTAGCTTTGTGTGATGTTTGTTCTTGTCATAATCTTAAATTTAGATTTGGTCATTTACCTTGTTAGACTTTTTTTCCCCTACTGCTTAAAGCCACGTTAATAGCAGTTAATGCAAACTGTGACTGAATGGTGATATCTCAGTCCTGACTCTGTAGGCAAAAGCTTAGGATGGAAGTATGATTTATCTGAGATTCATAGGAGAGTGCCATATTCTTTGATAGATTTTTTTTTTGGTTGTTGCAATTGTAGGAAATTTAAAATGGGATAAATAAAAATGTAAATTTGTTTGATTTGTTGTTCTTACATTAATCTTCAAAGTATGTCATCTAGGGCTGTGTTCCTAGGAGGACAGGCATTGATACTAGTCTGTGAGTTTCTCAGAGGCACAAACCATATCCTTCACTTTCACATTTCTGTGAGTAACATTGTACCTGGTATTTAATAGATGCTCAATAAGTGTTTGTTAGATTAAACTAAAAGATTCCCCAAGTAGTAGGCAGTGTTCTAAAATAATCTTATTCTACTTACAAATATATTGTGGTATGTGGCAGTGTTCCATAATTAGCCTAGTATTTTTTTTTTTAACCAACTCTTATAGGTGGTAGTTTTAAGGTAACAGTTTCAGTTTTCTTTAGTTTTTTTTGTATCTTTGAGTACTTATGTTAAGGGATGATCAGTTAGAAATTTTCTTCAGGAGGTTGGACCAGGAATATTGATTTGCTTGCAATGTTGGGATGATACTGTGGCTAAACAGTCATTCTAAAGAAGATTGAGCTAATGTATGAGCCAGCAATCAGCAAGCAGTATACCATTTGAAAAGCATTCCTGCGATAGCTTAAAATGGTCATTGACCAAAATGTCAGTGTATTAAGGGAAAAAATGAAAACTTGTCTTTGTCTAGCACAGAAGAGTTAGAATTAATATTATGTCATGTTATAAAGTGACTGCCATCTAACCTAATGTAAAATTGAATACTGATTCCTTTTTAAAAAATTGTTTAAACATTTTCATCAGTATATGCAATGTGTTTGCCGTTAAAGAATGGCACAGGATAAACCCTTGATGAAATTTAACTGATTTTTATTGAGTACCTATTAATGTGTGAGAATCTGGGATACACATTAATTAATTAATCTTTAGCTATCAAAAGCTTTGCCTTTGGAAAACTGGTTTTTTGAAAAGTTACTGATGGATGATCAGTGTAAACAGTAAGTAGTGACTTCTAAGATAATTTAAAAACCTAAGACAAGAAAGAGAGCAAAATAGGAAAATGAATAATCAGGAGGAAGGCAGCAGGGCTCTCTGTTTTTCAGGATGAAGACCTATGGAAGAACTTTATGTTGCTATCTAGATGACCGTGTCTGTTGTCTCAGGTGACAGGAAGTTTTAGGTATTGACAGAGGCACAGTTGTTTGGCTGTGTCTAATTGTAAGTGAGCATAACAGTCAGAAAATGGTAGCTGATTTTGAATAAAGCCATTCTGTCTCCATGGGAAAAACATAACAAAACCTTAAATAATGACTGAAACTAACTTAAGGAAAAGGTTTTATTGTCTGTATTTATGAAGTGGGACACATCTTATTTTTCTCATTTGTAAAATGTGTAAGTAGAATTAGAAAATCTTTCAAGGTACCTTTTTTGATTCCCCAGTCAACTTCACATAGATTGAAAAAATCTTATTTTTAGAGAAGGTTTTTTTTTAAAACATAGATCTCTCTATATGTTATTTAACAAATACCAATCAAGCGTTGCCTTGAGGGCTGGGAATACAATGGTGAGGATCTCAAAGATATCTTTTTTGTTCTGGCTCTTCCAGTTTAATGGGGATACAGAAAAGCAATTAATTACAAGATAGTGGGATAAGGTAGTATAGATGTATTGGGTGCCATGGGAGTATAGGTGAAAGATTTTTAACAACAACAACAAAAAAATAAGTCAGTGACATCTTCCTGGAGGAAGTGACATCTAACTTGGGATCTGAAATATTACTGGAAGTTAAGCCAGACCACGAAACTGGGAGGATGTTATAGTCAGAGAGAATAAATATAGGTGAAGACCTGAAAAGTGAGAGAGAGAGAACATTTGCTGTGTCTGTGGACCCGAAAGAAATTTGGTAGGCCTGCATCAACAATAACTGTGTGTGTGGGGTGGGGTGGGGGAAAGCATTCGTGATTGATAATTAAGATTAGTTAGTTAAGGTTAGAGGCAAATACTTCTTTTTGGATGTTTATTGGGAATAAATATACACTGAATATAACTAACTGTATAACTAGGACTAGTCAAGAAATTGATGTTTTTATTTTTCTGTTATTGAGAACCTGTTAGACAAAGCAACATGCCTGATTTAAGGATGCAGTTTTATATTTTTACACTTGGCTATTTTGTGATGTATTAATATAACCTCATGTTGTTTACAGACTGATTATTTTATGCTTTAAATCAGCTACTATTTTGAATTCTTCAGTTGAATTCTTAAACCTAGTTCAGGTTATGTTCTGTGTTCTTCATCAGTCTTTTTTGACCATCATTAAAGGCATAATTGAATTTGTAGTATAGGTCTAGCAGGCCTTTTATTTTAGAATCAAAGTGAAAAAATTTCCTGTTTTCTCCCCATTGGTATTATATTCAATTATACTTTCTGAGAACTATATATAGATTAATTACAGAGGCTTAGCTAAAGCATTTACATAAGCAGTCTGCCTCTCACAGTTTGTCAGTCACTTACGAGGTTAACTATGAACTAAATATATTAGTCTGTTGCCAAGTTATTTTGTAACATAAACTGGACTGGAGAAATATATATGAGAATTTACTTTCATATAAAGAATAGTACTCAAGTTACTCTCTGAATCTTTTTAAACTTATGTTTTCTGATTTTGTGGTAGTACGATATAGTGGAATAAACATAAATTTGGATTTGGGAAATGGTGGAAAGTATTTTATTATATACATTTTTTTCTAGTAGAAACCCAGGTGTATAATTTAATTTTTTAGGGATATAGGTTCATGTTTTCTTTCATAATTCTTCAAGATAGATTTGGTTAGTTCTGTTTTACAAGATGGATAAACCAAAGTGAAAAGATTATATAGCTCTTTAAAGTCACACAACTAGATAATATCAGATTTGGAATATCTAAAGACAGTAAAGCTCTGATAACCTGGTAATCAACCTTTTTTTGCAGTAGAATTTTGAGGGCTAACCTATCTTCAAAATGATGATAAAATGCACTTCAGAAATTAAATGTAATCAGATTGTAAAAGATTGAATCAGAGCTATTTAACTTTTACAGATCCTACAATGTTATACTACTAAGATAGTTTATACTTACACTTTTTAGTAGTCCCAGAGATTAGTAGTCAAATGTTTGTTGAATGACAGAACACTTTATACCTAAATAGTCTTAAGGCTGTTTTTTGGGGCAATTTGTTTTTTTCCCCTTTAAGTCAATATATTATCATTTTTATTTGAGGAAACTAAAAGTACGTTAATTAGTAAAGCACTGAAGATTAATTTTGTCAACTTAGCTGTGGCAAAGACTTGTAGAAAGTAGTGATAAAAGACCTTCCATTTGTTTTATTTCTGGTGAATCTTTTTATTTAAAGATTAGATGCTTCTCATTTATTTTTCTCTGCCTAAAGATCTTCCATCATAATGGTTAAATTCCCTAGATCAATAGCATTTCTTCCACAAATTCTTATTGAATATTATTAGAACACTTTGTACTTGTAAGTAATACAGGCTTGGTCTTGGCTGCTTTGAGATTTATAGTCTAGTAGAGAAGACAGGACTTAAACTAGTAATAATGTCAATAATTTATTACAATTAGGTGTTTTAAGGGAGAAAGGCTTTGAATAAATTTATAGTACTATCAAGAGGCCTAAGCAAAATTCAAAATTATCTCTCAGTATGCACAAAGATTTTCTGCTGTCACACTAAATAGCCATAATCCCATATTAGCCCATAACCTGAACTAGTTTGAGCTGAATTTAAAAAGAAAAGTCACAGGCAATCCTGTGATACAGTTTTCACCTTCTTTAAGGAGTCATTGGAAAATGTATTGTAAAACAACTTCTTCACTTCCCAATGCAGAAGAGAGTTGAAAGAGCTAACCAAAATATTTGGCAGAGTAATGGGGAACACTTCATTTTTCTGCCCTACTCCAGATCTATTGAATTGGAATCTCTAGGGGAGGGTTACATACATCTTTGTTTTTAGCTCATTGTAATGATCAACCAGATGTTGGAACCACTGCCTTGGGATATCCTAAGAATTGATTGGCTGCTGAAATGGAAAAAGGGCATCAATTTTAGCTGTCCTAACTTCCAAATGATAATAAGATTTTGCTTAGAATTTAGTTTATAACTTAGTTCTAAATATACTGTGGTAGAAAATGGTGATGCCTGTATTTTGTTTTCAAAGAGTAGCTGTGCTTTTGGATTGTCAGCAGTGGTTGCTGAGTTTAAAAGTGCATGTTAAAGGTACCTTTTGTGTTAAGTTTTTCTTTCCTTTTCCCCTCAGGAACTAAACAACTTAAGCATATTTTATTAAAAGATGTGGACACTATTTTTGAATGTAAATTATGCCGCAGTCTCTTCAGAGGATTACCAAATTTAATTACTCATAAAAAATTCTACTGCCCACCAAGTCTCCAGATGGATGACAGTAAGTTTTATTCATATATTTACTCATCATTTTATAATTTTCTTCTACTGCATCTATACATTTGCATTAAAATGGTGTGATATTTAGTTATAGAAAATTTAATGATGGAGAATAAAATTAAATACGTGACTTAGTATAATATTCAATTTCTTAGGTAGATACTTTCATATCAATACTTTCCACTTGGATTTTCCTAAGGATATCATATAAGAGGTTAGATTTAAGACTATATTTATTTGTATTAAAATATTGGATATTGTATTTGAATGTTTATGTGGGCTATGTAGTTTATATTACTTTTTACTTCCTTCATAACTTGTTACCAGATGTAATTGATCACTTATGTAGATTTCCCTTAAGTAAATGAGAAGTCTGGAAATAAACAGCAAAGAATGAGTAAATTAGTTGATTTCTTGGGAATGGTGGAGAGCATTATAAAATCTTTATTAATCTCTGTAGCATTTCCTAGGTCTTGATTTGAAGATCAGTTTTGTTCTCAGAGAAGTTGATTTATATCAATCATTTTATCAGAAACTATAATAGATTTTGTCACACGCTAACTTGAGATCGAAAATAGCTTTATGTGACAAAGGCAGGTAGACTAATATAAAGTCTTTGTAGAACCAGATGTTTATTGAATTAAGTGTATTGTCCCTGTATGATTAAGTTAGCAGTATAAGTAATGGTATTCTTGCTCTAAAGAATTAATGTAGATTTTAAAAAGTATTTTAAGAACGTGTTACTTCATTATTTTTTGTTTAGGGATTTAACTTTTTGTGGACTTAGAAAATATAGAACTACCTTTGTCAGTCTGATACCATACGTGCATTATGGATTTTGTACATTTTTCAACTTAACCTTTTTGGGATGGGCATGAAATGCAATGTCCACATAACAAAGTATGGCTTTAATTATTATAATGAAGCTGGCTTAAAGTGTATTATATGACATAGATGAAACAAAAATTTCATATTTGGAATCTTTTCCTGCTACTATATAATCTTACTATACTTCTTTTTGTCATGAAGATATAAATTAAAAGGCAGCCCCTAGAGGTTAGTTTCTAATGTAACCTTTTTTTTTTTTGAAACAGAGTCTCACTCTTTTGCCCGGGCTAGAGTGCCGTGGCGTCATCCTAGCTCACAGCAACCTCAAACTCCTGGGCTCAAGCGATCCTCCTGCCTCAGCCTCCGGAGTAGCTGGGACTACAGGCAGGCATGTGCCACCATGCCCGGCTAATTTTTTCTATATA
>CAUYSK010118475.1:0-11654 GCA_963575035.1 Avahi laniger
ATTAATTTCTTTCTATTTTTTGGTAGAGGTGGGGTCTCACTCTTGCTCAGGCTGGTCTCGAACTCCTGAGCTCAGAATGATCCGCCCACCTCGGCCTCCCAGAGAGCTAGGATTACAGGCGTGAGCCACCGCGCCCGGCCCCCTATATACAGATTCTTGATGGTATGCAGGGCAGGGGAATTCGGCACCCTAACCCCTGAGTTGTTCGATAATGCAATATTCCAAAATCTGAAAAAATCCAAAATCTAAAACACTTCTGGTCCCACGCATTTTGAATAAGGAATACTCAACCTGTAGTTTTGTAGTAGATTCCTTAAGGGTTTTCTATATATGCAAACATGTCATGTGCAAACAGAGATAGTTTCACTTCTTCCTACCCAATATGGATGCCTTTTAATTCATTTTCTTGCCTAACTGCCCTAGCTGGAACCCTCTTGTACAATGTTGAATAGAAGTGGTGACAGCGAGTCGGGTGTGGTGATTCCATCTATAATCCCAAGGCTTTGGGACTTTTGAGGCGGAAGGATCACTCGAAGCCAGTTTTAGACCGGCCTGAGCAAAACCCCACAGAGCAGAGAAACCTTGTCTCCATTTGGTGCGTGCCTGTAGTCCCAGCTACTCAGGAGGCTGAGGTGAGAGGATGGCTTGAGCCCAAGAGTTCTAGACTGCAACAAGCTATGATAGCACCATTACATTCCAGCCCGGGGAACAGACTGAGAATCGGTCTTTTTTTTTTTTTGAGACAGGGTCTCGCTTTTGTTGCCCAGGCTAGAGTGCCGTGGCGTCAGCCTAGCTCACAGCAACCTCATATTCCTGGGCTCAAGTGATCCTCCTGCCTCAGCCTCCCGAGTAGCTGGGACTACAGGAGCAAGCCATCACGCCCGGCTAATTTTTTATTTCTATTTTTAGTTGACTTGCTAATTTTTTCCATTTTTAGTAGAGACAGGGTCTCACTCTTGCTCAGAGCTGGTGTTGAACTCCTGAGCTCAAATGATCCTCCCGCCTCGGCTTCCCAGAGTGCTAGGATTACAGGCGGGAGCCATGGCGCCCGGCTGAGAACCGGTCTCTTAAAAAAAAAAAAAAAAGAAAAAGTGGTGAGAGTGGATATCCTTGTCTTGTTCCTGATCTCACTGGGAAAAACATTTAGTCTTTCACCATTAAATATGACATTAGCTGTGGTTTTTCATAAATTTCCTTCCTTCATCAAGTTGGGGTATTTTCTTGTCCTAGTTTGTTGAGTGTGTGTATTCTAAAAAAGTGCTGGATTTTGCCAAATGCTTTTTCTGCATCTGTTGAGATGATCATGTGATTTTTGTCCTTCATTCTATTGATATGATGTATTACATTGATTTTCAAATGTTAAATCAACCTTGCATTCCTGGAATAAATCCCACTGGGTCGTGTTGTAGAATCCTTTTAATATGTTGCTGGATTTGGATTGGTAGTATTAATATTTTGTTGAGGATTTTTATGTCTACATTCATAAGGGATATTGCTCTATAGTTTTCTTGCGATGTCTTGGTTTTGGTAACACGGTAATAAAATGAGCTAGAACATGTTCCTTTCCCTTCTATTCTGTGGAAGTCTGTGATGCTACTAATTCTTCTTTAGACATCTGGCAAAATTCACCAAGAAGTCATCTGGGACCTGAGGTTTTCTTTTTGGGTAGTTTTTTTGTTTTTGTTTTATTAATTACTGGTTCTCTCCCTTTATTCATTATAGGTTTATTCAGATATTTTTTTTTCCAGAGACAGGGTCTTACTCTGTCACCTGGGCTAAAGTGCAGTGACACCATCATAGCTCATTGCAGCCTTGAACTTCTAGGCTCAAGCAACCCTCCCGCCTCACTCTCTCAAGCAGCTGGAACTAAAGGTGCAGGCCACCACATCCAGCTAATTTTAATTTTTATGGAGATGGGGTCAGGCTGGTCTAGAACCTCGGCCTCCCAAAGTGCTAGGATTACAGGTGTGAGCCACTCTGCCCAGCCTCTATTTCTTCTTGAGTCAGTTTCAGTAGTTTACTTTTAAGAATCTGTCCATTTTATCTAAGTTATCTAATTTGCTGGTATATAGCTGTTAATGGTATTATGTTGTAATCCTTTTTAATTCTGTAAGGTCATAGCAATGTCCCCTCTTTCCTTCTTGATCATAGTAATTTGAGTCTTCATTTTTGGTCTTCCATAAGGTTTGTCAATTTTGTTGATCTTTTCAAAAAGCAACTTTTATTTTTGTTGATTTTCTCTGTTTTTCTATTCTCTAGTTCATTAATTTCCATCCTAATCCTTATTATTTCTTTCCTTCACTCTTCGTTTTCTGGTGTTTTAAGGTGGAGGGTTAGGTTATTGACTTATGATCGTCTTTCTTTTTTAATAGAGACTTCTCAACTATAAGTTTCCCTTTAAGCCACTGCTTTAGCTGCATCTGCTGTTTTGGTATGTTGTGCCTTCCTTTTTATTCATTGAATGTTTTCTGATTTTCTTTTTGTTTTCTACTTTGATCGACTGATTATTTAGGAGCATATTGTTTAACTTCCACGTGTTCATGAATTTCCTAAATTTCTTTCTGTTACTGATTTCTAATTTTACTCCACTGTGATGAGAGAACATACTTTCTATCCTAAAGAATGCTCCATGTGCACTTGAGAAGAATGTGTATTCTGCTGTTGCTGGGTGGAATGTTCTATAGATGCCTGTGAGGTATAGTTGGTTTACAGTGTTGTTTAAGTTGTTCTATCTATTACTGAAAGTGAATTATTGAAGGCTCCAAAATTTTTCCCTTCAATTTTGTCAGTTTTTGCTTCATGTATGTTGAGGCTCTGATGTTAGGTGAAGTCACTGCATTTTATCTTAGATGCAGCACTGCTCTGTGCTCTCGCGCTTCTCTTCATCATTGGCTCTCGTTTTGCACCATTCTTGCCCAATGCCGTCATCTACACACTCTGGGCTTTCCCAGCCCATCCTTCTTTATTTATCTACACTTGGCAAAGTGTAACCCACATAATGGTAATTTCCTAAATTCTTGTGTATTTCCAAGAATTAAACTAATTAAAACATTTCTGCACTATCATGCACAAAAGGAAGCCAATAGCAATTAGGTAAAAAGCTTAAGAGATGCCCAATTTACTGATCAGAACCAACACCACCGATATGGTCACTACATTTCTCAGTTCTTCAGGTTCCCACCAAATGCTAAGGGGTGAGACAGGATCAGGGTGCATGCTTAATGCAACCTCAGGAGTGAGCCAGTGTCCATGCACAGGACAGCCTGGTCAGTCTTGGGCTCTTTCCTATTCCCATCGCAAGTAGGAATTCTGCCTGGTTTCCTACAGTAACAGTGACCTAATCTGATGTGGAAAGGCTAAGGATAGCCTAGGCCCAATAAGTAGCATAAACTCCTAAAAAGAAAGAAGTACTGGTACAATCTATCTGAAACTGGTACAATCAGAACTGGTACAATCTATCTGAAACCATAGAAAACCCCAGGCTAATCCAAAGCACTGGAAATAGGCCAATTCCACCACTAACCAAGGATATTCAATAGTGGCTAGATTATTAGGAAAAGCAGAAACTGAAAAAAATTGTCCTCCTTAACACCGGCAAACAAATGTGGATGACTTTTTGGACATATAACTACCCAGTTATACGATTATCCTCAGACATTTTACTACTCTTAGACGAAGTATGAAATGTGTAGTAAACCTCCAATTTCCTGCTCTCAAAAAGCAGCCTCATCCTCATCAAGAGACACAGAGGTGATAAAGTTAACTTGTTATCAGCAGTGTTTCGCTGTGAGGGCAAACAACTGTTTACCCCGTATAAACAGAGTAAGTATCCACAATTTGTGAAGCTGCTTTCATCCAGTCAGTTCTATCTGTCCTCCATTCTACTTATGGTAGGTTAATAGGTGATTTTATTATTCACATTACTTCATACATTTATGGACATCAGCATAGAAGTACATACTTATACTTACACTGAATATAAAAAAACACCATTTAAACCTATAAGAAATTCAAAAGCAGTGTTTTTTAAATTTTTATATAACAATCATTCAGGTATAAATTCCACAAAATATAATTTGAAGTTATGGACAGAAAAGCATGATTAAGATTACATTAAGCATTAAATTTAAGTTTTACATATTGTTTGAGAAAACTGATATGACTTTAAAAGTAAAAAAATTATACTGTTAACTATGAAAATGTAAAAATATTGTTCTGATGACAAAAGAAAACAGAAGGCACATTACAAACTGGAAGGAATTACTGTCGTATATCACAATCCAAACAGCCATACGTCATCTGTTTAAGTGTATACATACATCTGCTTGACCTCCTCTCGACTGCGCTTCTGCCAGCCTTCAGGGTGTCCTTCCCGGTGTGCTGTAGTTTTGACTGATTCTGCTGATGGTCATTAGACAACTTGCCTCCATTTCTCCTGCCATTCACCACCATGTTCTTGGATTCTCCCAACCACTTCATACCCACAGACAGCCTGACCCAGGTGCATTTAGTCACTCTCTTCTAATAGCTTAGAGAATAACTTCAATGTTCTCTCCTAATAGAAACAAAATACGAAAAACAAAATGTGGAGGTAAATACATGAAAGATCATTCTAAACAGACCCTTGAGAAAAATACATAACATTAAAAGTATAGTCATGCACCATATAATGATGTTTGTCAACGACAGACCTATATACATAATGGTGGTCCCATAAAATTATAATGGAGCTGAAAAATTCCTGTTGCCTAGTATTTACTACATTATACTTTTTATCATTATTCTAGAGTGTTCTCCTTCTGCTTATTAAGAAAAAACAGTAACTGTAAAAAAGCCTCAAGTCCTTCAGGAAGTATTCCAGAAAAAAGCATTGTTATCACAGGAGATGACAGCTCCATGCATGCTATTGCTCCTGAAGACTTTCCAGTGGGACAAGATGTGGAGGTGAAGACAGTAACACTGATGATCTCGAGCCTGTGAAAGCCTAGCCTAATGTGTGACTGTGTCTCTAGTTTTTTAAAAAAAAGTTTAAAAAGAAAAAAAAAATTAAAAATACAAAAAATAAGGATATAAAGAATATATTTTTGTATAATTGTACAATGTGTTTATGTTTTAAGTGTTATTACAAAAAGGTTAAAAAGTTTAACAAAATTAAAAAGTTTATAAAGTAAAAAAATTACAGTAAGCTAAGGCTATTATTGAAGAAAATTTTTATAAATTTAGTGTAGCCTAAAATACAGTGTTTATAAACTCTACAGCAGTGTCGGGTAATGTGCTAGGCCTTCACATTCACTCAACACTCACTCAACTGACTCAGCCAGAGCAACTTCCAGTCCTGCAAGCTCCATTCGTGGTTAAGTGCCCTATACAAGTATGCTGTATTTTTATCTTCTATTCTGTATTTTACTGTACCTTTTCTATGTTTAGATACACAAACACCATTGTGTCACAACTGCCTACAGTATTCAGTACATTAACATGCTATACGGGTCTGTAGCCCAGGAGCTACAACAGTCTAAGTACGTAGCAGGCTGTACCACTTAAGTTTATTGTAAGTACATTATATGATGTTCACACGATGACAAAATCGCCTTATGTCGCATTTCTCAGAATGTTTCCTACTGTTAAGTGACACGATTGTAATTTACTAACTGATGTCTCCACTATTTCTAGACAGTCTTGGCTCTTCCCAGTCATATGATGCCATGCTCAGGACTACAGCATGCCCCTAAGACTTGGATTCAAATGTAAACTATGTGAGGCAGGGATTTATTCTGCCTTGTTCATTGCCTGTGCTTAGAATAACCACCAGCAAATAGTGATAAATAAATATTTATCTTTCAGTTACCAATACAAATCATCTTTGCTCCTTATTATGCCGATATCTAGGTATAGCTCTATAATCTGCTCCAATAACATGTTCTGATAATGTTCTATGAACTCTTGAGAGTAAATTACAAGGAAGTTATCCTTTATTCCAAGGACAGCACAGGAAAAGGCATCTACGTTAAGCCTTGTCCACCAGAGTAAGAGGCTCCTGTTACGCTACCCATTACTTACAGCATAAAGAAATGTACGCTTTAGCAGAGCGACAAGTAAAGGACTTTACATCTTTTTGTTGTTATTAGTTTTAACTCATTGTTCAAGATATTTAAGGGACCAATATTCAAATATCAAAGTAGTGCCCATCTAAAAATATCTGTCTTATTCCTTTACAATGGCAACAAAGTTGAAAGGCTACCATATTATATTTGGTAGTATAGAGGTATTCCTCACTATCTGAATCTTAATTAGCTGAATTTGGGCACTGAACGATTTGGATAGTGGGGGATGCCTGTAATTTATACGGACTTTTGGAAATGACAGTATTGTAGATTATATCTATTGCTAATGAAATGAGAAAAAGGATGTCCCTGATATGGCCTCCTTATGGAATTATGCTTTAGCGTGAGTCAGACTAAATGTTTAGATACACAAATACCACTGTGTCACAACTGCCTACAGTATTCAGTACATTAACATGCTATACAGGTCTGTAGCCCAGGAGCTACAATAGTCTAAGTATGTAGTAGGCTGTACCACTTAAGTTTATGTAAGCACATTATATGATGTTAACACAATGACAGGCCCTAAGATGAGAAAGTGCAAAAATACAGAACTTAAGAGCCAAAGGGACTTTAAGATCACCAGTACAACTCCTTCAATTTGCAGATGAAATGAGGTCACATGCTCAATGTCACACAACTAACCTGCATCATGAGAAGAACACAGAACTGCTGCCCAATAATCTCTCAACTATACCAGAGAGGGGTCAGTTTCCTATCCTTTTCACAAACACACAAAAAAGTACAAATAATGAATTATTCTGAAGTACTCCCAGAAATGCATACCTGAACATGCCTTTAATGATGCCCAACACAAACACAAAACATTAATTTTTACTTGACCTCAGGTCTCTCTGACGTCACAGGAGTATCTGTGTTAATTCACAGTGGGTAAGATGTGCGTGTGAGTGGCATGCTTAGGTGCAAGGTAAAAAACACCTGATCAATGCTAAGAATACCTTTGCAATTGTTCTCTAATATGTATTTTTCTCCTGGTTCCTTCATTATTCAAATTTAATTTGTATTCAACTTTTAGTGTGCCTGTTTTTTGATTCTTCTTGAGAACTTCACTAAATCCAAAGCAATGATGCTGCTTAAACAGGAAAGGGTAAGTAAAATTATCATACCTCAGTTATAAGCTAAATATTTTTCAATTTTTTATCAAATTTAACACAAGATCTCTTGTCAAATACCCTATATTTATACTTAGGAGAAAAGGCATAGAACTCAAGTATACTCCTGAAGCATAAAAGGCAAAGAAAGCTTGAGAAAAAAAGGGCAATGCCCCATGGCCTTCTCTCACCTTTTCCTCTGTCTGCCTGGAACACAATAACCCCATCTTTTTGGTCTGGCTAATTCCTTTAAGTCACAGTTCAGTGTCTACGTCCTCTAGGAAGTCTTCTTTGACCTTCACTGCCAAATCCAGTTATAGATTTCTACCACAAAACTTATTGTAACTGTCTGCTTCCTTAACTGAGAGTTCCAGAAGTCAAGAGTCTCCTTTTCATCTCTCTGACCTCAGTATCTAGTATAGCACATAGATCAGAGGCACTCATGATGAAAGATTAAATAAATGAGACTACAGTCTACACCATGTCACAGAAATATTTCTACTTTTTTAAACTACAAACTAAAGTTATTGCCTGACTTCTTCAAATTCTTGTCTTTCTCAAAATGTCCATGGTGTTAAGGCAGTGAGAGACACTCCTGCGCAGGTGCAAACATGGCAGGAATCGCAGCTGCTACCACCACTAACCTCCCCACCAACTGCTGTCGTGCTTTCTGGTTCACCCGTTAGTTTTGCACTTCCAGAAAGAAAGAACAAGGCGGCGGCGAAGTGCTTTGGTTCTTTAGGAAATCCATCTCTAGAATGTCTACATTTGACGCACAATTTACAGATAATGACTGAAGAGTGTGTTTTTAAGATTCTTAGGAGTCCTAATATGCATCAATGATAAGACATTAAGTGTAACTATATGGAATAGAAGAGAAACAGATGGAAAAAAAAGAGTCTCCATGGGGAATCATTAAGTCTCAACTAAGATTTCCACTCCAGAGATAAAAGCAGAAAATCTGGGGACAAGGCCCGGCAATGCGTGTTGTAACAAGACCTCTAGGTGACTGATGCAAGCTCCAGTGTGAGAACTGTTGCTCTAAGCTACTTATTCATTTAATTTATCACCTGTTATAGCAAAGAAATGGCAAAATTTTAAGAAAGATTATAGAATAAAAATTTTAAGAAATTACATCACCCAAAATTTTTTTGAGAATTAGGAAAAGTTCACCAATAAATCATTTTAGCAGTAGCATCCTTCAGCTCAGTTCAGACACAGACCAAAATCCACTCTAATTTATAAGTAATTTTAACTAAACGTGAGTTAATCATCCAAACTGGAACAAATCTCTGACCTTGTGTCTTATTTATATTGTGGTCCACTGATAGTCTGAACTGAAGCTACCTTAGTGTAAAAGGCATGACCATGGCTGAATTTCACCAGTACGGACACACTGCACACGTCTGGATGTCGTCTAGTAGATGCTTCCGCACTCTCCACATGTTCATACAACAGCTGTCAGCAAAGCCAAAGACTTGACTTAGGCTCACAAATGAAAATTCTGTAAAAGCAGTTCTAATAAAGCTATCAATAATTTTGGGGCTATTTATAAATTTTTAGCTTGAAATGAATATACATGCTACTAACCATCAAGTCATGGTTGTTCTGCCCTCATGAGTGTGGAATCTGTTCTTGCTGGCATGATCTGGACTAAAAGCTTACATATTAAAGGCAATGATAGGCCAGGCGTGGTGGTTCATGCCTGTCATCCTAGCACCCTGGGAGGCCGAGGAGGGAGGATCGCTTGAGGGTCAGGAGTTCGAGATCAGCCCGAGCAAGAGTGAGATCTCGTCTTTGCTAATAAAAACAAATTGGCCAGACAACTAAAAATAGAAAAAATAAGCCTGGCATGGTGGTGCACGCCTATAGTCCCAGCTACTCAGGAGGCTAAGGCAGGAGGATCGCTTCAGCCCAGGAGTTTGAGGTTGCTGTGAGCTAGGCCGATGCCACGGCACTCTAGCCCAGGTAAGAGAGCAAGACTCTGTCTCAAAAAAATAAAAATAAAATAAAGGCAATGATGGAATTTCAAAAAGCTAACACAGGTCACTATTATAGTAGACTATGGAGAAACAAGGGTTGAAAACATCAGGTGCACAGCAAAGCCTAAATGCTTCATGCCTACCATAGAAGACTCCCCTCCAAACAAACAAGGGTGCAGTCTCTGCCATGGAACACAGTTGGCTCACATGAAAATGTCCCCATGGTTGTGGCTTGGCTGACAACAACTGATTTAATTAGCCATTGACTATATTTCGAAGTAAAAATTGTCTCCATTTTGTTGCAAAATTGGCAGGAAAAAAATTTCAAGAAAGGACTACTAACCACTTCTTAAGTGGCATAATAGTCACAAATCTCTCTCTGTTCTGATTTTCCAATATAAAACTGTCAGGAAAATCATTAGACATTTACTACATTCCAGACACTGTTGCAGGCACTGAGGATGCTGCAAAGTACAAACCAAGGTTTCTGCCCTCATCTGTGCTTACACTCTAATGGAAAAAGCACTAGGAATAATTAACAAATAAATTTTAGCATCTTGGAAAAAATAAAGCCGTCTATGGTGGCAGGGAGTGTTTCAGGTGGAGCAGGGCAGTGACGGTGGCTTTTTTCTGAGAGCAAGGGAAGTGAAGGAAAAGCAGGCAGCAACCAGGGAGGAGTGCACTAGGGAAAGGGAAGAGTAAGCACAAAGCCTAGAGGCAGAAATGCACACAGTGTGTCTGAGGAATAGCACAGAGCCTGGTGTGGCTGGAGCAGATGACAGGTATAGAGACAGGATGAGGTCAGAGCCTGCTAGAAGAAAGGGCTTCAAAAGTCACTGCTAAGACTTGGGCATTTACTCCCAGTGAGACAGGAAGCAAGGGTGACATAATCCAACTCAACAGTTTCAAAGGACCACACTGGCAGCTTGCTATATGGAGGAGCACTCACAAACAAATACTTTTTAAAAAGCAGTTTTAATGAAGCTACAGAAGCTACTAATAATTTCTGGGCAAAAGAGAACGTAGGGAGACTAGTTAAGAGACTACTGCAATAAACCCGAGGAAACTAGTGGCTTGCAGTAACAGAAGTGGCAAGTGGTTGGTTTCGGGATCTTTTCTGAAGGTTTTGCTGATAGTCAGGACTTGCTGACGGTTTGAATGGGGGTGTGAGAGAAAGAGGACTTGAATACACCTCCAAATGGAAGAATGGAATTAATATTTAGAGAGGTGACCAAGACTAACAGGGATCACGTTTGGGTATGGGTTGAGGTGAGTTTGGTTTTGGTCATTTTTTCTTTTTTTTGGTTTTGATCATTTTTGAGATGCCCATTAGAGGTCCAGGTAGAACACACAGCTGGATATAAGGGTCTGGAGTCCAGGTCCAAGCTGGAGATACAAATTTGGAGTCAGAGTATTAATTAATGGTACTTCAAGCCATGGGACCAGATGAAATCACGCAGGAGCGAGTGCAGATCAAAGAAATCCAAGGACTGAGGGAGGCACTCTAACATCTAGAGGTCAAGATGAGGAGAAAACAGCATGGAATAAAAAAAAAAAGGAGCAACTAGTGAGCAAGGAGGAGAACCAAGAGCAAACCAGGAACAATGCCTCAAGAAGGGAGCGCGATCAACTTCGGCAAAGGCTGCAGATGTCCAGAAGGCAAGTATCTTTCTTTTTCTTTTCTTTTTTTTCTTTTTGAGACAGAGTCTCACTCTGTTTACCAGGCTAGAGTGCCGTGGCGTCAGCCTAGCTCACAGCAACCTCAAACTCCTGGGCTCAAGCGATCCTCCTACCTCAGCCTCCCGAGTAGCTGGGACTACAGGCATAAGCCACCACACCTGGCTAATTTTTTCTATTTTTAGTAGAGACAGGGTCTCGCTCTTGCTCAGGCTGGTCTCAAACTCCTGAGCTCAAAGGATCCACCTGTCTCAGCCTCTCAGAGTGCTAGGATTACAAGTGTGAGCCACCGCGCCCGGCCAGTATCTTTCTTTTATGAGGGGAAAGGATGGGCCACTGCTGATCTGTGAGCCTTGCTCAGAAACGACGGAGAGTCTAAAATGGATATAATATTCTGAAATACACACTTGTGAGAACGACAGAAGGGGTTTTGCTTAAGAAATAGATGGCAGGCCGGGCGCGGTGGCTTACGCCTGTAATCCTAGCACTCTGGGAGGCCGAGGTGGGCGGATCGTTCTGAGCTCAGGAGTTCGAGACCAGCCTGAGCAAGAGCGAGACCCTGTCTCTACCAAAAATAGAAAGAAATTAATTCGACAGCTAAAAATACATATAGAAAAAATTAGCCGGGCATGGTGGCCCATGCTTGTAGTCCCAGCTACTTGGGAGGCTGAGACAGTAGGATTGCTGGAGCCCAGGAGTTTGAGGTTGCTGTGAGCTAGGCTGATGCCACGGCACTCGCCCCAGGCAAGAGAGTGAGACTCTGTCTCAAAAAAAAAAAA